>NEWO01000008.1:2583244-2609041 GCA_003013225.1 Phalaenopsis aphrodite
AGAGAGAGAGAGAGAGAGAGAGAGAGTATGGTAAAACTTATCCCATATATTTTATATTACTCATCTACCTTTTTTTTTTTAATATTCAACTAGCCCATCATCCTCCTTTTTCATCTTTATATATCATATTCAAAAAAGTTAAAATCCACATGGAATCTCAATTATTTAAGGATATGGATGAATAATGTAAGATGCATGAGGATAAATAATCTTATATTTTTATGAATTAGTAGTCTCGCATTATTTCTCTAATTCCCTATTTCATTTTTATAAAATTTAAATCAATTTAAATTCTCATTTATTTAAAGAGATGATTGAATGATATAAGATGCATATATATATATATATATATATATAAAATAGAAGAATAATGTTTTACTTCTGAATTTATTTAGATTTGCATTTAAAAAACTGGTATCATATGAGTTACTTTATGATATGAAGATCAATCAAACTCGTCTTGCATTAGACTTGTCTTCCCCATGACCAAATATAAATACGATGCTTCACTAATAGAAAAGTGTTTCGGCTTGAAGGCCTTTTTGCTAAGAAATAGGAGAACAATCTCTCATGGAAATAAGGTATTTCAATATAAAAGTAGTTCAATTATATATCGGTGCAAAATTTGTTATTTTTAAGTTTAAAGTGTGGGGAGGATGAAGAATTAGATTTGAACATAATTAGTCTGACATTTAATCAACTTTGTCTTTTACAAGATGAATCAATTTAGCAGTCACATAGCGAGTTATTGTCATAAATTCGTGCATTGCTAGCTTTATCCTTGTCTATATAGTTCTAGTAGAGATCTTTGGTTGCTTATATGCTCTTGTTGGAAATCCATATATTTAAAACAAGTATGCCTTTATGAAAGATTGATCCTCTCTTAAAAAGCTTTTGTCTTAAATATCACACCTAGAGGTCATTATAATATTAGTTGCCATAAAAGGCAAAGATAGTGGTGGAGGGGAAAAAGGAGAAGAAAAGCATGTTATGTCATCAAAACTCTCTCACTAACCATGATCATGCAAGGATACATTTCCCAAAGAGAATCGAATCAGCCCACCTTCTCTTTCTCCTAATCTGTCATTGCTTTTCTTCCTTTTTTTTATTTTCTTCTTTGTTTTTTTCCTTTATCACAGTATGCCACTTCCTCTTTAACGGACCCCAAGAGAATGGAGGGCTGGTTATTGCAAGGTTTTGAAACTTGCCTTCACTTGCAGCACGAGAGAGATAGAGAGAACTAAAGCTAAAGCTATGCATTCAAAATCAAAACGCAAGGGGTTTGAAAAAGAAAAGGGTGAAAGTAAGAGGAGTAGAATAACAATAATTATTCAGGATAAGAAGAGGGAGAGATATCTAAAACAAAGGGAAAGATGGTCAAAATCATTCCTCGAAGACTACTTCTAACATCAACTTTATCGAAACTCACCAGTTTTCCTTTACTTTTGAGCCCATTTGCGGATAAACTCAAATTAAAGGAAGCTTCCCTCTGTTAAAAAAACAAATCTTGTGCTCAGAGATTAGATGACTTGTATTCTATTTATCTCCATGCTCTACTAATGCATATACACACAAGGACAAGAGCATATATACATCTGTATAGGCATTTGTTGTATGTGTTTGTATGAATTGAAGTCCTTACATATTGGGTTGGGGGTTTGATGGGCTGAGGAATATTCACATGTTCAGATGAGATTAGGATGCATTTTCATTATTCCATTCTATTTTAACATAGGACAACAATAAGGCACCTGGTTCTTGTCGCTTTCATTTGTGGACCTCAAATCAATAAGCTAGTTTGTTAAAGAAGATCACGAATAAAACAAAGATAAGAATTTGATTGTCCAAAATGGGTATCAATTCTAGTGGTAGAGTGCAACTCAACTTCACATCACCAGGGAACTCATGGCATCTACAACTTGCAATACTCGGGGGCGGTACATCCGCATTTAACGACTTGCTAGCTATGTCGTGCTAAGTTTCTTTTGAGTTTAAATAAGAATGATACATGGAAATAATTTCTAAAAATTGTTGGTGCAAGAGCTTCAAGTTCAGTTAGTAAATATTTATGATGAAATGGTAGAAGAGAGGGTGAAATTCAATAGAGAAAATGAGAGATGAATGATAGAAAAGGTCGGAATAGATGAGTGTGTTAGACTATCATTAGGTTGTGCCTGTCACAAACTCTAGTTTAGGGGCTGTCTGGCAACGGATTTAGAGCAAGATTTAACCTAGATGTAGGCTAAATCTTGCCAGGTTGTCATTTTGGTTAAAATAAAGCCGCGGATTTGATAAACCCGGATTTCACAGTTTTCGGTCATAAATCCTGGATTTACTAAATCCCAAAAATCGGTAGATTTACAATATTTATAGGATTTGAAAGAAGAGTTATTCACTTTGTTTTACTTACCAAATAATTATGCTAAATTTATAGTATTTAATAAATCCATTGCAAAAAAAATTTCTGGTTTAAACCATTTAAGATTTAGTAAATCCAGATTTATGAGATTTTCTAAATCCTAATAACTTAAATGTCATCTTTTCCCAGACAGCTCCTTAGTATGTTTGTTTAAAGCTATTTAATTACTAAAAAAAATTGAACTTACACTACAATGAACATGAAAACTCATAATTTTCCTTCCTCACTTTAATTGAATGATTATGGCTTAATACTCTTAAATAATTTCCATCAACGTTCAAAAAAACATTTAAGTGATGGAGGCCCCATTCCACTTGGAAAAATGCCTAAGCTGGCTCTTAGCACCTTATGTTAAAAAAACAAAAAATTAATGATGTGATTAATCAAATTAGTATACTAGTTGGCAAATACAGGAACCATTCTCCCCATCCTACCAACTTATTTAGAGCTGGAATTTCCTTACTTAAAATGATGTTTCATGGCTTTAAACAAATTCCATAGATTAGGAAAACATGGAAATCAGGGGTGTGTTTGAACTTCTTATAATGATTATTCACATGCACTTAGATCATTACCCCCATTCATTGATGTATAAAAAGATGTAGCATGGCCCTCGATACCCTCCATAATTTTTTCTATCCTTGGCATACTTCTCAATGCCCTTTATCCTCTTTACCCCCCTTTTGGCTTTATGCGA
Organism: Phalaenopsis aphrodite; assembly: GCA_003013225.1. Lineage (NCBI taxonomy): Eukaryota > Viridiplantae > Streptophyta > Magnoliopsida > Asparagales > Orchidaceae > Phalaenopsis > Phalaenopsis aphrodite. The sequence goes on from NEWO01000008.1 coordinate 2,586,361, forward strand.
TTCCATTGTTCAGGTAGAGTGCAGTAAAAAAAAAAAAAAAAGATAGGAACAGCACCATATTTCGAACCCAATCTTGATTCTCAATAATAGAGTTTTGTGCAACTATAAAAGCTACTCAAGTTCCCTACTTTCACCACACAATCAAACCAAACTACAAGCTTTGATAGCCTTCCATACACTACAGCATTCATATCTTCTTCATCATATCTGGTGAGCATTCTACTCTACTCTTCTCCATGGTCTTTATTCAGCTATTGTTCAATCATAAACCAGAACTATCATTTGGTCTTACTTCTTTGCTTTCTGCTCTTTCTAGCCTTTCATATAATAATTATTAAATTTAAGATTATTATTTCAATGTGTTAGGGTGCTTTAAGATGAACAGGAAGCCAGGAGACTGGAACTGCAGGTCATGCCAGCACCTCAACTTCAGCAGGAGGGACTCATGCCAGCGCTGCGGTGACCCACGGTCAGGCGGCGGCGACCGCACCGATTACGGTAGCTTTGGTGGTGGCCGCAGTGGCTCTTCCTTTGTATTCAGTACTGGTTCTGATGTTAGACCTGGTGACTGGTATTGCCAGTGTGGTGCTCATAACTTTGCTAGTCGCTCCAGTTGCTTCAAATGTGGTGGGTTCAAGGAGGACACTTCGGTTGGCATTGGAAACTTGGAAGGTGGTGATGTGCCACGCCCACGAGGTTATGGTTTTGGCGGCGGTGGTGGTGGCGGTGGCAGTGGTCGTTCCGGATGGAAATCCGGTGACTGGATTTGCACTAGGTGTGTTTCTTCCTCATGATCATGTTATTTGACTAAGGTGAACACAAGTTGGATTGGGCTAATAATTCTGTTTATATATGATCAGGTCTGGTTGCAATGAGCATAACTTTGCAAGCAGAATGGAATGCTTTCGATGCAATGCGCCTCGTGATTCTGGTGACTGATCTTCTCCTCTAAGAAATTATTTTTACAATTGAAATCTGTGTTCATAAACCATTACTATAAAATTCCCTGTAAGAATTCCTTATGCATTTTTCTTTCTATTTACTTTGAATAGTTTTTTTCAGTAATTGCATCCTTTAATACCAATTTGGTTTGTGTGTTTCAGGCACTGAAGTGTGAGATTATAACCAGAGAAGCGAAGAGAAGAGAAGAGAAGATCGCAGTTCTTTGACTCCAGTACTAGTTTTGCCCTCCAGCCATCTGTTGTATTTTCTTTTTATTGTTGGTTTTAAAGCTCTCTAATGAAACAATGGCTCCTGCCATTTTTCACAACAGAGTGCTCATTCTGAGTTTTTTTGTTTGCTTTAAAAGTTGTGCTCTCCTCTATTAAATGCCAATCTCTTGTAGTGCTTATGTTTTTTTTTTTTAATTTTTCTTTCTGTTAGAAGTACCTCCAAAGTGTCTTTGTTTGCCTTGAAAGGATCTTTGTAGCTTCTCAGCATAACATCTCCTATAAAGTTTTAAATTCCCATTTTATCATCAGATCAAATAGTTGTTTTTTGCATGTTTGGTGGCAGTAGAAAATTACCTGCAAACTCCTGCAATCTTCCACAAGGGACAAAATTTCTCTTGGAAAGTTACTTCTTAGAATATAATCTCAAAATTTACACATAAACAACTTCTCAACAATATTTTCTTAACTTGAATATTTAAATTCATTTTTTTTTTGTGGGTTTTACATACATACCAAACAAGTCTTATGTATTGACATATTGAATACTTACACATTCATATTTACAAATATTTTACGTACGATCGAAATTATCACCATCGTTATCTTTTTCTTATGACAGCAATGGGTGATAAATGTAAATATCAAACTTCGGGTCTTACATGTGTAAATACATAAGAATTGTGAGGAATGTGTGTAAATTTCTTTTTTTGCATTATTGAAGATAAGTATGTATTATATTGTTACATCTCTGGACTCATTTTATTGCTAGTAAACATGAAACATCATTTAAGAAAAGAAATTATATTTCAGAATTCTGTACAAAAATCTGAAAAATTTTTAAAGCAATATTAATATCTTAACAACATGCCTCCAAGAATCAAATAATTTTTCTCTTTCAAAAAAATGTTTCCAGCTCCAATCAATCATGTGAGACCACAGAAACAAACAATCGATAAAAATTTGTTGATTTCAGGGGAATCTTTTTGCTTAAAACGGCTTTTGAAAGGCTTATTGTGATGAGCTTTTGTCATATCCTAGCTGGTAATCTGATCAAACCAGTCAAAAAGCCTCACGTTCTAAGTTCTAAAAAAATCACTAATCAGTCCTTAAAAAATCTGGCTTTTTGTTAACTAACCTTTATTTTTTGAACTTCACCACTTTATTTTGGGGCTCTTGTGTACCCCACATTGCTCACAAGCATTCAGGCTGATTCAGCATTTCTATTATTTTAAAACTTCAAAATATGAACAATATTTTAGTTTCTCTGTCAGCCAATAAAACAAGAATGAATTAAAATTACTACTGCATTTAAAGAGTGACAATAGTGAAGGGGCTTGTAAGAGCAGACAGCTTGATGGCTGGAATAAAATTAAAGAAGTTTATGTTATCAATTAAGATTGTCTAGAAAGATTAGTCATTGCTGATAAATCCTTTTTTCTTAATATGAAAGAAAAGTTGTGTTTATCAATCCCTCCTTGCATCCTATAATAACATGAGTTTTATGTATTTGTGCATGTTAGGAAATAGGCCTTTACATATGTACCAACTCATTCCTCTGTATTAAAGTATCAACCACCTAAACTTTACTTTTTATGTATTGATCATATGATTCCTATGTTTGTAGCATAGGTTGGGTGATATGTATGTAAAAATTGAAGTATAGATGGTTTATATGTTAATACATGGGAATTGGGTATGTGATAAGTAGATGAATCTTCCTAGCAAATAATATAAATCATAGTTTAGCCTCTAAGAAAATTTATCATCTGATTGATAATGCTTTATTTTAAGGGAGGTATATCTTATGACTATGAGGCATATCTCTTCTAATTATCTTCATGAATGATGAAGTTATTAGTAGCTTCTTTTATAAATAAGAGATCTCAAAATGTATTTATTTATTTCAATGTCCCTTAACAGAGTACGAATTTATAATCTTATTATTTTATGTTATTTTTATGATGGAGAATTGTGGGGTGTGTTTCCTTCAAAGATAGCACTCAACACGTGTCCTCCATATATGTATCTCCATCTGTACCATCTTCATATTCACGTACCGTGGTGTAGCTCTCCCTCATCTCAACCTTCAAGTACTCCAATGAAGCCAAGCATAGCTCTAGTTTTTTTGATAATCACCACCTTTGTCAACATGACCATGGAATTTTGAGTTGTATGTTATCTTCTCCAAGAATACTTGCTAGATCTGATTCTGCAAATGTTCGTAGAGCGATTCATGTATTTCCATAGCAAAGTGATATGTTGATTATTCCTCTCAAAAACTTGAGAATCCACTTCACTACCTCCCTGTGATATTTTCTTGGATTACCCATATACTTATTGACTACTCTCACTGCATATGCAAAATCTGGTTTAGTACAAATCGTAATATACATCAACTTCCAACTAATGAAGCACATGAAGTTCTCCCCATCTATACTTACTCAGCTTCAGACTTAGGAGATAGCTCGTTAGAGCTTGAAGTGACTACCTAAGGGGGTGCAAACTGGTTTTGCCTCACACATGTTGAACATCTATAAAATTTTCTCAACATACTCTGTCTGAGACAACTTCAATATACCAGTACTCATGTCCCTGTTAATTCTCATCCCTAGGATTTTTCTTTGTTGAACCAAAATTTTTCATCTCAAACTCGGTTGATAAGTTCTCTTTTTAGTTCATAATTTTCTTTGTATATGCCCCTACAATAAACATGTCATTCACATATAAAAGGAGCAAGATATAACAATTATTGAAGTAATTAATGAAGCAGTAATAATCAGCTGGCACTTCATGTACCCACATCTGACATGACCTAATAAACCTCTTGTACCACTATCTGAGGGCTTGCTTCAAGCCATAGAGACTCTTCTTCAACCTACAAACCAAACCTTCTTTCCCTAAAACCGTGTAATCCTGTGGCAGCACCATGTATTATTTCTCCTCTAAATCTTCATTTTTCTTGTTTGACTCTGCATACTATATTTTATTATCCATGATAAGCTCTCACTCTCTTAAAATCTTCAAGTTGAGTGTCCTCTTTAAGGCACTCTGGTTTATAACTATCAGTTGGTAATAAATTGTGTAACAAAAGAAAATACAATTGTACCGGTTATATCACTCTATCAGATCTTCTTACTTTAATAGCAGCTGACTAAGAAACTCCATGTGCTCCATCTGATTGAGTACATATTTTTTCTTCACCCTCCTAATCAACATAATTGGACTATTTAGAAGTAACCATTGAGTATCCTGAGTTCTAACCTTGCCTTGCACATCTCCATTTCATTAAAAGTGATATCTCTGCTCCTGATAAATTTATGATTATGATTGTTCCTAAAATTATTCTCAAACTCATCTAAGTCATATACATAAAAGTACACTTGACATATTTCAAGTCAAGTTTGCTCCTAGACCCTATATCAACATGCACATATGCATAACACCCAATTAATTTTAAAAGAGATAGGTTTACCTTCTTGGCACTCTAGGCTTCTCCAGGTAAGCCCTCCTTCAGAGATACTGATGGATAATGTTTAATCATATAGACAGATGTATTTACTACTTTAGTCTGAGACTATTTTAACAAGCCTGGATGTGGTCTCATGTTCCTAGCACGCACTGTGATTATTTTCGTATGTTCAGCTAATCCATTCTGATGTGAAGTTATTGCGATAGTAAACTCAAGTTTGGTCCCCTCAATAGCATAAAAATTCCTAAATTTTTTATCATGATACACCCATCATTTGCTCTGATAGACTTCTACTTCAAGTATATCTCATTTTCTATCACAACCTTCCACTTCTTAAATACTTCATATATGCCTAATTTTTGCTTTAAGATAAACTCATATCTTTTTTTGTGTGATCATTAATAAATAAGACAAAGAAGTGGGAACCTTCAATGATTTATACTAGAGGACTCTATACATCAATATACACTAACTCCAATTTCTTTGACTCACCACTAACCCACTTTTAAGAAAAAAAAGTTTCTTTTTCTTGTGAAATATACAATCTTTACAGAAATCCAAATCTATTAATTTTAAACCCTGAAGTTTATTTTGTGAAAGTAGGGCCTACGGTTTCATAGACCTGCATCCACCTTGGTTCCAGTCATACCAATGAAATTTGTTGTTTCTTTGATCAGGTGAAGAGTGCCTTTAATGTTGCCCCGAGCTATCACCATTGTCATATGGTCATCTTTCACAAATCACCTGTGAAAGTAGTCACAAACCCTGACTTTGACATCTGTCTCACATACATGAGATTTCTCTTCAGACTTAAAAATGTTTAACTTTAGTAAGCTTCTATTGTTTGGCAATTCGACATCCACATCACCCTTTTCTCCAATACTGCACAACTTATTGCCTCCCAAATAAAACTTTTGTAGATCACTCTGAGTGAAATTTCTAAATACCTTCTAGTTGGGGCGTATGTGAAAAGAGGCATTTGAATCTATTATCTACGATTCAACATTAACTAGGGATAAATAATACGTGGGGTCACCATGGATTTCTACTATAGAGGCATTTATAAAGTGTTTCACTTAATGTCCTCTATTACTAGCCTTCTTTAGAACTTTATAATCCTGCTTGAAATACTCTTTCTTTTTGCAGTTCCAACATTCTCCACTACCATTTCCTTTGCTGGACCTGGAGTTTCTTATTTTGGACTTGAATTTATCTTTGTCTATATTCCTGTCCAGATTCATTCTCTATTTTTAACATTCAATATTGAACACGAAGATTCACAATTCATTATCTTTCTATGAACTTCTTTATTCAACACCAACCTCGTGATATCATCAAAGTTCAACTTTATATTCCCTGAAAGGTTACTAACTGTTATGACCAATTCATCCCAATTCTCCGACAATGAAGACATAATTAATAGTGCTCTGACCCCATCATTAAATATGATCCTTATATACCATAATTGGATTGTTACAGTGATGAAATTGTTTAAGTGTTCAGGCACCAAACTGTCTTGTGTCATCTTTTTTTTGAATAACCTCTTCATAATATATATATATAATTTGAAGTAGAAGGTTTTTTGTACATATTTGATAGTGTTGTCATGAGATCCACCATGATTTTCCCATTCACTATACTGAATGCAACAAATGAGAAAATTGACAAATGAATAAAACCTAAGGTCGTTCAATCATATACTTTGCATTCCTCCATAATCATAGATTTAGGCTTCTTACTAATTCCTTGTGGTGGTAAATATAGTTTGTTTATACAACAAATCTTCCATTTACATTCTCCAAAATGTGAAGTTTGGCCCATTTAGCTTATATACTTTGTAGCTTGCTTCATCAGTCATTGAACCCACTCAAATAAAAAAAATTCACTCTAGCACCACTTGTTGGGATGGAATATTATATATACTACTAAGGCTTTGAATAATTAGAAATCAAAATCGCACAATTAAATAGGATCTATAGATTCCATAAATCCAAAGCAAAATCTGAACAGAAGCACAACAAAATAATTCCATAAAAAGTACATTAAGATTTAACATGAAAAAACACAAGAACGGGAAAAACGTCACACTATCAAAAAAATTTAACTATGAATAACTAGAAATGGACATAGGTACACACCTAGATCTACTCTTTACAATCAGTAGGATTTACAAAAATTCACTCCAAACCATCATATCAATCTCACAAGAGAAATTGCACGTTGAAATCCTCCCACTCAACTCATATCTTCTTCAGGAGAACCTTTTTCAAAAGACTACACATGAGAGTCGTAACATTCATCCCTTGAACCAAAAGTTTTAAACCAAATCAAAAGAGAGCACTGCAACTAGCATGTCCGTGCCATTCTTGGGAGTGAGGTGTTGCGATCTTTGGAACTGGGCACATAGGTTCCCAAAATGCGGCACAATGTTGTTGAAGATCCTAGCACAGGCGAGAGGGCACTTTTCAGGCATGGATGCGCCACACTAAAAACCCTCTTAGGTGATCAGCATGCTGCTTAGCTGCTTTTTGTAGTTATGGGTGTTCTTCCAAGCTTCACACCTCAACAAGATATTTTCCATTTGCTTTTATTAAAATTATTCAACCAATTCCAAAATAAACTTTAGAAATACAAAAAAGAATATAAAAAATGATAATATAATATCCTTGTAAAAATGTTTATATTTGGATGAGGAATGCCTTTTGTTGGTCTCTTATGATTTTGTTTCCTTTGGCGCGCGCTCTTTCTCTATATATCTATCCTTAACTTTACTCTACTTGTATTCATTTCCATGTACCACAACTTTACTAGTGGTAGGATTCTCATCTTTTTTGCTTAATTTTTTTCTCATTCACCATGTATACTTCAACTTTTTCGCCTCTCTCTTCTTATTATAATTTATCTTTAATGCATGAACATAAAAAAATTGTTCTCATGAGTATTATTCATAGAACTAGCTCTTCACTTTTAATTGCAAGTGGCATCTTTCAATGATTTAGAAAGGCCTCTTAATCACTAATGGAACTTGTGCTACTAGCTTTGTTGTTTCCTTTGTTTCAAGTAGTGAAGAAAAGGCAGATATTTCAATTATGAAATATAGTATTTCTGAAATTATTAATCAAATGAAATATACCTTTCATTTAACCCCCTTAATTTCTTAATATTAAGAATAATTTATAAAAATGTTAGTGTTCTGATTGGCCACCTCTATTCAACCTAATAGCGTCGATCCCATGGAAAAGAAGTTATACAACCTATTATATATGAATAGAGACCAATAGACGCATCCCATGTGTTACTATAAAAATAAAGATAATAAATACCCAATTTTTGTTTTGGTCTTCTAAAGCATAATAATTGTCAAATCTTTGGCTAGAGGAAGAAGGTAAAACAGAAATCTAAGTGGGACTTTAAGAGAGGTTAAAAGAATAGAGAATACCTTTTTTTTTCAAACCTCCTCTAACAAACACCTTTGACATTTTACCATTTATTATCACACTTGTTATAACATTTGATCTACCTATCATACCCATATCTTACCTTATCAAAATTCCTCACTCAATTCATCTCTTTTATCTCCATATACCTCCATATCAAATAAAATATATCTCTTCTTCTACTTCTAATATAATTAACATAAGACAAACTTGCCTTTATAGAGGCAATCATTGTTTCCTTCTTAAAAACAAGGAAATCCAAGAATTAATCCCTCCTTCTATTAATCATTAATAACTATGCTTTTTCTCATTATTATATCTTGGAATATTATAGGCTTAAATGGGTTAAATGGATTCTTGATCATGGAAATTTAGGTAAAGACTACAAGTTTAATGCTTATAGTCTAATTAAAAATTAGATTTCCTACTCCTATTTGATATTTTTTTTCTCTAAAAATCATTTATTATTTCTTATAAGGATAATTATCAAACTTTTAGAACTATTTTGGTGAGGGTTAAATAGAATCTTAATGTGATAGTTTCAAATAATTGCTTTCCCAAACTTAATGTACGTATGGTTGGATCGATATGGCATCAATAAAATTTTTAGCATCACCTTCATTTATTATAAAAGTGTTGTTTTTAAGAGAAAATCTTTATATAAGACCTTTGCTAATCTATAATTATTTTATTTCTAACTCATCAATTATAATAGAAAACATTGATAAAAAAAAAAGTAGTTTGTTAGCCTCTACATCCTTTAATATTTGTAAAATTTAATGGTTATGTGGTTAATGTAGGCCTTTTTGAGCTTCCAAATTTTTCTTTTATCTTTTTTAAAGTTCAAAATGGATAATCCTACAAGATGATATTTGAAAAAGATATTTTATAATATCCATTGAATAAAATTTTTTTTGTTCCTCTATTACAGGATCACACTCTCCTATTATTTTTAATATGAGCAGTTTCCTAAAGGTCAATCATCTATTTTAAAGTAATAAATTTTAGAGCCATTTCCATACTCTTAACAACATCACTTTGAAAGTTTGGAGTGATTATTATAGATGACCCTTGGTCTTTTTCTTTTGTAACAAACATTTTAATGTAAGAAATGTATCAAGGAGCACAGTTAAAACTTTGCCAATTAAATTTCCCATACCATTTTCTTATATAAAAGCTAAGCAAAATAATATTTAATATATTGCTTCTTTAAAAACTGACATCCAAAATGATTTACTTTGAGATACTTGTGAGCACAAAATTTCAAACTCTTTTTTTGCTTTTACTCTTTCAAATAACCAATTTTAAAAAGGCCATTATTCATTGCATTCCATTTGAAATATATCTTATAAAAACTATAAAATTATTATGAAAATGAAGGTTAATGTTAAGGCATTTCCAATCATTGAGAAAAGCCTGATGATTCAACTTTCAGAGTAAGAAGTTTGGGTGATTTTCTCCAAAGAAGAAAGTTTGGTGACTTCTTTCAAACCCTTAATAAATTGGAGAGTTATAATAAATATACTATTTTTTAATCAATTTTTTCATGTTATTGTTATTCTTTAATTCAAGTATGTTATTCTCATTTTTTTAAATTAAATCTCTGCAAAAACTCATAATAATATTTGTTATGTAGTCAATCAAGTTTTATTTCGTGCAAAACCTAGTCTTATTCTATAGCTTATTTGATAGATTAAAACTCATTGACTCTTTTTTTTTAATTTAAATACTCAAACATAAAACCTTAAAAATAATTCCACTTTGTTATAAGTAATAAATTCTCAATTTAGTAGATCGCTATATTTAAGAGTGCCTTGATCTCAAAAGACCATGTATATATATATATATATATATACAAGCACACATGCCCATATACATACATACATACATACATATATATACATACATACATACATACATACATACATATATATACATACATACATACATATACATACATACATATACATACATACATACATATACATACATACATACATACATACATATACATACATACATACATATACATACATACATACATATACATATACATACATACATACATATACATGCATACATATAAGCAGCTGGGATTAGAAGTTGAGAGAATCTTCAAGAATATATAATTCTGCTCTAATATTTCAATATAAATTTATGAAGGGTATTAAATTAAAGAGCCAAGTTGCTTCAATTTTATATTTTGGAAGTGTCTAAGTAAACTCAGCTGTAATGTCGCTATTTATTTATTTATACACATGTATAATACATGTTTAACTTGATTGATTATTTTTTCCTCTTTTAAATAGACATATGTCTGTCACAAATTTACATAGTTTACACAAAGCTCCTTGAACAAAATATTTTCTATAAATTAAGATATCTTTTTTTATAAAAAATGCCCAAGTCTTTTTAGGTTTACCTCTACCTTTCTTAATATAAGTCAAATCTAAAACATCTATTCTCCTAACCAGATCATCAAATAGTCAATGTTTAATGTGATTAAACCATCTAGGACAACTCTATCTAATTTTGTCTACTATTCACCTAAGCATTTTTATGGACACATTCATTTTGCATTGTCTTTAAGTTTCAAGCCACTTATTCACCTAAGCATTTCATCTCAACAACACTTAACTTAGTTTTATGCTTCTTTTTTAATGGCTAACATTTTGTGTCATAAAGCGTTGCAGGTCTCACCTTCATTTTATAAAATTTTTGTATAAGTATAAGCAATGCTTTTCGATCACACAATAGGTCTGATACATTCCTCCACTTCAACCAAGCCACTTGAATTCTACTATTAACATCCTCATCTATATCACTATAACTTTGAACAATATACCTGAGATGTTTAAAATGTTAACACCTTTTAATGATTTGACCACCCATAGCAAATCTACCACTAAATGTAGTACTACTAAAATTAAATTCCATGTATTCAGTTTTAGATCTACTCAAACGAAGGCCTTTAAGCTCTAATGTAGAGCTCTTAAATTTAAGTTCCTTCTAAACTCTTTCTTTAGTCATATCCATAAAAAAGATATAATCAGAGAAAAGCATACACCAAGGTACATGATCCTTTAAATGTTTAATAAGAGAATGCATAACTAAAGCAAAAAAGATATGCACTTAAAGCTGATCCTTGATGTAATTTAAGTGAAATAGGAAAATACTTGGCCAATCCTCCTTCTGTTAGAACACAGGCAACATCTCTATTATACTTTTCTTTGATGACTTAAATGCAACTCATATCAACATATTTCTTTTCTATAACTCTGCAAAGAACTTTTCTTGAACCTTATTGTAAGTTTTTTTTCTAAATCAATAAAAATCATATGTAGATCCTCCTTAATCTCTTTGTAATTTTTTATCAAACCTCTTAATAAATGTATAGCTTCTATAATAGACCCACTCGGTATAAATTCAAATTGATTATGAGAAATTTTTGTATCATGTGTTAACGCATGTTCAAGTACTCTCTCCCCTAATTTTGATACATGACACACTAACTTGATTCCTTTATAACTTGCATGCTCTTGTGCATCCCCTTTTTTCTTAAAAATGGGAAACAAAATACTCTTTCTACACCTTTCAGACATTTTTAGTTTTTAAAATAATATTAAAGACTCTAGTAAGCCAAAAAACTCTCAAATCTCCTAAATATTTTCACACTTCAGTTGGAATATGAGCATGCCCTACTTATTTTCCACCCTTTATATTTTTTAAAGCTATGTCAACCTCTTTTTTACTAATATGATGGTGCAAATAAAATATTTTATTAATATTATTAACAATATTAGTTTATATGTATATTTTTACCCTCTTTAGTATATCATTTATTACAAAGATCACTAAAAGTAAATTTTTTTAGCGTCACAAATTATTTTCTTAGACTCCATGCGGGCTACCTTATATTTTTTTCAGTTATCTAAGCTTTTACATTTAAACTAATTTTTATAATGAAAATTCTTATATTTTATCTTTTCTAACACATTATTATTTAACCATCAATTATTTTTATTGATAAAAATTTTTCTTTTGATTTTTCAAGTACATCTTTTGCCACTTGTTTAATAGTGTCTATTATTTTATCCCACAAAGACTTAGTTTCCTCATGAACATCTTAAATCGTGAAATCTTGAAGTTTACTCATAAAAATAATTTTATTTGTTTTTTTGGTGCCCCCATCAAAATTAGGACAGCCTTTCATTATGTTCTTACCTTCTAACTCCTCATCTTAAAATCTAGAATTAATAATCATTGTTTGAGTGCTTAAATTTTTTAGTTAGAACGACCTAGCAGTCTATACATTTTCATCAATCTCTTTTTTATCATAATAAGATAATAAAGTTGTATTTTATTAGATCCATTCTTATAAGTAATAATATGTTCATCTATTTTCTTAAAGAAAGTATTAATAATAACAAAATCATAAGGTAAAGCAAGACCTTATATAGTTTTTCCTTCTTCATCAATCACTCCAAAATTATAGTCATCATGAATATTTCAAAAATATTTTATCACTATACTAACATGTCCATTCAAATCTCCTCCAATAAAATTCTCTCTTCAAGAGGTATCATTTGTATTAATTCTTCTTGATCTTCCAAAAATTCCTTTTGAACCTATATATAAATCTACTTAAGGAGCATAAGTACTTATAACTTTAAAAATTTTAGTATCAATAAAAATCTTTAGGGCTATAATACTATCTCTAATCTATTAATTTTTACAATTTTATCTTTCAAACTCTTATCCATAATTACACATATATCATTTATAGTCGACTCCTGACTGGATATCAAAGTTTAAAATCAAAATTATCAATATCCTAGTTTTTCTCCAACTCATTTAGTTTCTTAAATGCATAAGATATTTATCTTCCTATGAACCATAAAATCTACCAATTACATTAATTTACGTGTGAGAGTATCTATATTCTAATATCTTATCCTACTATTAGTTCATGGGCGAACTTTTTTGCCCACATCAGTTAATAATGTGGAAACCCTTACTTTTTTGACACTACACTCAGACGCAAATTTAGCATACATTGCATACTTTGCAAATTTAGCATCCATTGCATACTTTTTATTGTATTTAGTCCATACAACATGTTGTTTCCGATGAACGCTCTAATATTTATAAAATGAGTTAAAGGATTTATGTCATGATTTTTTGACAAAAAATTTATAATGGTTGATGACTGTCTAACGCAACCATCCACTTTTTGCATCAAGGATTTTAATCAAAATTCGTTACCAAAGTTCAAAATTTTCTCCAACCTTTTTTATATTGATCTTTTCCTCAGGCTGCTTCATAAAATGAGCTCTCTTAATCTCTAAAAGAAAAGGAAGAGAACTTCTTTCCATACCTCTTTATCCTTCTCCCTCAAACTCTTATAAAAAACTTCAACAGAGGAAGTTCTTCAGCTCTCTTTAAAGATCTCTCCCTATAAGCAACCCCACCATTCATCTCCGACACTATTAACCTCTTATGACTAAGAAAAACTCAATTTTTATGCCTTCTAAACTCTCTCTCTCTCTCTTCATGTTTATTGGTTGTTTTTAAAATGAGGAGAAAAATCCCTATTGGTTAGCTGCAAAAATTCTTCTTAATTTGGGCAGTTTTGTTATGACATTGTATTATAGTGCTATGATGCTAGGCCTAGAAAGCAGAAACCAAGAGCAATAAATTGCAACACCGCTTAAGAGCACCAATGCACTCAGGTCTAATTCCTCAATGTTAGGTCAGGGTGACAAGCCTGGTTGTAGTGTTCAGTGCGACACATCATTTCCTTCAAGGTGGTCATACTTTATATGAAAGTTTTAGCCTATTTACATTCACATAAACATGAGAATGGTCTAGGAATTTTTATAAAGTTTCTACTATCTAATTTGTATATAAAAAGGAAGCCAACAATCATAATTATAATCCTTATCACTTTTAAATCCTACCCAGATAACGCATATGTTAGAAAACTTGAGTCTCACTATTGAATATATTAGGTATATAAAAAAATATAAAAAATAAAATTAAAAAAGTTTTGCATGTTAGCTTAGTACACTATTACACGCATTATATCATGTATATATTAGGATAGGTTCAAATTAGAGTGGCTAGTGCCTTTATGCTATAGTTGTGGGTTATGATGCCTTCACTCTGATTAAAACTTAAGAGTTTAGTGCCTCCACCTAGGTGACATCATGGTGCTAGCCAATCATGTTTATCTTAATGCATGCATCTGTTTTATCACACCAAAATTAATGGTTTGACTTAATCAAGTCTCATGTTCATTACACTTTGTGTTAAGATGATATGATGCCATTGCGTTTTATGGGTATTAGCACCTTGACACTATAACTCTAGCACTTCAAAGCAGACGAATTAGCACCACGATGTCTTATTTCTTCATTCATTCCCTTCTATTATTTAATTATTACATCACATAAGCATGGCATTAAGTATTATATTATTATTTGTTAGGTGCCCAAATATGTTCAAGCTTATAGCTTGAACATTTTTTTGTGCATCACTTTGCTTGTAGTGGTGAGACCACATATCACTTACGAATAAGGTCTAGGGAGAGTCAACACTTAAATTGCAAGGCATGAGTAGAACTAGGAATTGTCATCTAAGTGTGATATATTAGTGATCATCATCTGTGAGCTTATCTTTTTGGGTAATAAGAAGAATATATTATAACCATATCCTTTACAATTGTTCTAAGAATATAGATAGTTAAGGATATGCTATATTATATGCCTAGAAAAATTTTATTTTTATCTTATAATTATATTTATGTATGTATATTTCATAAACTATATTTTCAAAACTATTGGATCAGATGAAAAATCTTAGTTTTTTTAGATCTTTAGGTTGGTGTCATAATTGGTAACCCCTTCAAATATATGAGAATGCATTTAGCCACACATATCTGCACAACTTAGATGTTGTGATGGACACACCCATAGATGTTTGTTTAGTCTAATGTATGGTGTAATTAGGATTTTTCACATGTGTGACCATTGTGATGCGGGTTTTTTTATTGGTTGTACATTTTATGCTCTCTTTTCTTTTATCTATTAACTAAGTGTGAGATGTGTGCACTGGATTAGGAGTATATATGCAATCATATATATGGAGTCATGTCAATAATTGAGTGTTGATAAATAAAGAAAAAGTAACATACTTTATGAAGGTGCTTTCAAGCTTAACCCTTTTGCCCAACATGATTCATCATCTGTTACGAGTTTTCTTTATATCGATAAATACTGACATTTATTTTCTAGGCTTGTGTGTGTGTGTGTCTATATATAATTTACTATGTACTTTTTGAGTTTAAGCACTATTTGTATTGGAAATAAGGTATATGCATCAAGACATCAGTGTTTGAAAACTAATATATATATATATATATATATATATATATATATATATATATAAGAGATTATCATGGAGATGCATCACCGAAATAGTAGTACAGTAGCTGTGTAACCATCATCGAGCTCAACTACATAAAATAACAGAAATAACTTTTGGTATTTAGATAGAGATGTTCCAGGTTCATGAAATAATTTTCTCAGGCTGACATTATGATTATGTGGGGTGTTTCATAATTATATTGGTCATTAACATGTATGAACTATATTTTAACAAGCCTCAAACTAAAATATAAAAGCCGTGTTAGGTGAGATGGTAGTTGATGATGAAACTGTAATATGCATGCCAATTGGGGAGATGATTCAAAAAGATGTTTTGAAGCATGAAACTATCACTAATATGCACTCATATGATGTTAACCTCATTTCTTTTAAAATATTTTTATCATTAATCTATAACCTAACCATTATTTTGATTGTGAGCAATGAATAAAAAATGCCCCACAACTTGATCATTTAATCACATTTTTAGGCAATGAAATAAGGTTGGGGTTAAACTATTTTTTTTCTTTAATGTAACATGTCTCAATTTCATCATAACAAATTCTTAACAAACTTAAATCCTTAAATAAATAGCCAAATAGTTTGCCAGAATTTAATCGCTATAATGCCAAGCAGATTTTGGATAAAACCGTCTCAACTTTTAAATAAAAATTCATACTAATGAAATTAATTGTTATTTTCGTATTGCTTGCACAACTTCTGATCTAAAGTAATGAGTTTATCACTTAAAGCAACCATAAAACCAAAGAAACGTATGTGGCAGCTCACCAACTCTTGCTATGTGGCACATATACATACCGAAGCAACCATTAAACCAAATGGAAATACTGAAGAAACCATAAAACCAAAGCAATCATCATAGCAATATCACTGATACCATGAGCTAGGCCCATATGTGGCAGATACAGACAGCCATTCCCCAAAAGCATGCAAAAAAACCACAATTCTTGCAAGGAAAAGGCCTCAGCTACCCCTCATTTTCACAAAAGGCATCACCAAACCTGTTGATCAAACACGGGGGCAAAAAAATTCCAACGCGGTGGCGAATTAATTCGAAACCAGTAACAAATCCAATGTTAAAACAAGCTCAAATGCTCAAGCTAGAAGCTATTAACATAATTTTTATGCAATTCTTGTGAATCTTTGATGGTATTTACCAACTCTTCCTAACCATCACTCAACCATCAACCATCAACCATAGCATTATCAATGATATCATGAACTAGAACCATTTGTGGGACATACTAACAGCCATTTCCCCAAAAGCATGCTAAAAAAAAGAACCACAATTCCTGCAAGGAAAAGGGCCTCAACTACCCATCATTTCCAGACAAAAAGCATCACTAAACCCAATAGATCAAACACAGGGGAGAAAAATTACAACAGGGTGGCGAATTAATTCGAAACCAATAACAAATTTAACCCTAAAGAATCCCAAACGCATGAATTCAAAAACATCAAAGACCGCTATATAACAGAGATTCAACAAATGCATTAACCGTAACTTACAGAGAGTAACCGGAACATCAAGTGAAAGAGAGCGGAGAAGGGCAGGCGAGTGAGGCGCTGATAAGGGAGAACGATAGAGAAGGATAACTTACAGCGAGAGGAGAAGGGCAGAGGAGATAGGCGTGGGTATGGGAATTCGATCGGCAGAGCTAGGGCAAAAAAAGCGAGATCGGGTACGGGAGCGAGGGGCTAGAGGTAATAAGCTCGAACAGAACGCGGACCGCGTGGTGTATCCGCGGCCGCGATTTGTAAAGGATTGGATGCACGTTTTTGGACCGCCGACCCAACCCAGCGCGCTAAACAAACCTGCCTTCGACTTTTTCAAAACTCAGGTTCGTTTGGGAGGGATTTTTAGGCGCTACATGGGCCTTTGCCGCGATTATTCGCGAAAGTTTATCGTTTGGTTTGCGACTTTGGCTTTTAGATTCGCGGAAGCGGAGCGAAAGCGGGAAGCGGCATTAACCCCGCTGCCCCGCTTTCGCAAGAGATTTTTACCTTTTACCATTTTCTCGCCTCTGCCCTAGGATCTTCCCCGCTGCTTCTCTCGCGTCCCCTTCTCCTCCTTCTTTCGCCGTCCCTCAATCGACAGAGTACAGGTAAAGACGAGCCATTTTCTTCGTGTATTTTCGGATCTGAGAGGTTTCGGGTGCGTTTTTTGCGAAGTTGTAGATCTTGCACCCATATTTGCATGTTTGCTGTGTTTCATTAGATTGTTTTGTGGTTGAAGATTTGCAAACCGTGTTTCATTAGATCTTGCACCCATATTGTTTTGTGGTGAAGGCTTTTGGAGAGTTTGTGTTGGCTTGGTGGCTTCTCTGCTGCCTCAACCCGTGAGCTTATTGGTTGAGAGGAAGGATGTGGGTTTTTTCCTACTTTTCTGTTATGGATCTTTAGCTTCTTTGTTGCCCCCCTCTATTTCAAACACAGACGTGTAGTATCATTTTGTTTTGTAGCTTTGGAGTTTTATGTTGGGATTCTGGTTTTGATGCTACTCTGTTGCCTCTTTGTTTGAAGCATATTCCAGCTAGTGAATTTGGTTTTAAGGGCCTGGTTTTGCTCTATATGGTTGTCTCCCCATTCGAAACATATGCAAGATGAAATAATTCTTTGAGGCTTTTGGAGTTTTGTTTGAGGTTTTGGTTCTGCTCCCCTGTTATTCGTAATATAAATGCATGATTTACCTTTTGTTTGAAGGCTTTTGGAGAGTTTTGTGTTGGCTTGGTGGCTTCCCTGCTGCCTCAACCCGTGAGCTTATTGGTTGAGAGGAAGGATGTGGGTTTTTTCCTACTTTTCTGTTGTGGATCTTTAGCTTCTTTGTTGCCCCCCTCTGTTTCAAACACAGGCGTGTAATATCATTTTGTTTTGTAGCTTTGGAGTTTTATGTTGGGACTCTGGTATTGAAGCTACTCTGTTGCCTCTTTGTTTGAAGCATATTCCAGCAAGTGAATTTGGTTTTAAGGGCCTGGTTTTGCTCTATATGGTTGTCTCCCCATTCGAAACATATGCAAGTTGAAATAATTCTTTGAGGCTTTTGGAGTTTGCTTTGAGGCTCGGATCTGCTCGCATGTTTCCTTTAGAAAATACTTCATGCTTTGTTTCATTACCCGTTGCTATTATCATTCTGTTTGTTGTAGTTATAAGATGATCTTTTGGTGCAATGCATTAAATTGTTGTAAGGGAATGTATGACATGCCTGAGAATCTGAATATTCATGCATGCTTCACATTTGAATAATGGTTAGGTATTTTTGAAGAGGTAGATCAAAATTGATTGGTAGAAAACATGTGTAATCCCTCATGACAGATCTTGGTACCTTGGTATGGTCCTATAAGCAATTGTAAGGTTATTATTTTTATGTTATCTTTACACCTAAATTGCTTTGCATTACTCCATGACTTGGCAAGGTGGTTGAGAATCTACAACAGCAATTTTATTATGTTGTTGGTTATTATTTTGCTTCGACTTACTTCTTTACTGGATATGTTCTTGGTTTTCTATTATGCACGACTACTGTCTGCAGGATTCGAAGGGCTGTGTGAGAGGGAGTAAAGTACTATGCATCTGAAAGTATCAAAGCTTCATATATGCTGGGATGGGGTTCATTCATGTTTCGGGTAGGGATTAATGGGGTTCATTCATGACAGCACTTGGTTTTCTGGGATATAGTTCATTCAAGTTTCGGGTAGGGATTAATGAGGTTCATTCATGGCATCACTTGGTTTTTTGGGATGTGGTTCATTCATTTTTTGGGTAGGGATTAATGGGTTTCATTCATGACAGCACTTGGTTTGCTGGGATGGGGTTCATTCATGGCAGATTCCTTGTATGAGGTTCATTCATAGCAGCACCTGTTTTTATATATATGCTGCTGGTTTTTTTTTGTGTTTCGGGTAGGGAGTAATGTATGAATCAAAGCATTGTATTTTCCTCTTTAGTGCTATAATAAAGTTGTTGGCCTCCTTTGTCGTGGATGTAGGTCATATTGACCGAAACACGTTAAATTTTGTGTCATTTTTTCATTTTTATGCTTCCTTAATTTTTCTAGTTTTATTGAATATGATGCAACACCCATGAATGATTCTCATGTCCTAACTTCTAAATTATGTCATTGTTGTGTTTCATTTGTTTGCTTTATCGTAGTTTTAATATAGCTGGTAAGGCTAAAGAACATGGTTCACCAGCACTCTGGGAAAAAGAACTCAAAATGTTGTTTTGCGACCTTTGTATAAAAGAAATAGAACTGGGCAATATACCAACAACGTTTTTCAACAAAGAAGGTTAACTGAATATCATTAAAAAATTTAAAGACTCTACAGGACGGGAGTACGACCGGCTACAAATGAAAAACAAATGGGATCAAATGAAAAAAGATTGGAAAATTTGGAAGGGTTTAAAACGTGGTTCAACTGGTTTGGGTTGGGATCCGATAAAGCGAACCATAGATGCCTCAGAGGATTGGTGGGCAGAAAGGCTCGCGGTTAGTAATTGTAATTATTGATAATTTCAAGAATATATTTCTATTTCAATCTGTAGAACTGATTTGGGGTTTTCTCCAGGTGGTGTCTGCAGCGAAAAAGTATAAAACTTGTGGGATTGAACCCGATTTAGAGGAGAAGTTAGACCTGATGTTCGGGGGTGTCGTTGCCACAAGAAAATATGCATGCGCTCCAAGCGAGGTAGGCTTTGGTGAAACACAAGACAATGTTCCTGTCAACTTATCAGATGAATCACCTGATTTTCCAAGTCCAGGTCCCATTGAGATTCAATCCACGAACCGCTCGAAGCGATCTAGGCTCAAGGGTGAAAAAAAGGGTGGAGCTGCTTCTATCAGAAACCAGATATCGTGCCTTATGGATTCTTCCAATGATGCCCCACAAAAAGTGCAGAAAACGTCAATTAATGAGGTTGTGGCAATTTTAGAGCAGGATCCGAGTATTGCAGCGGATGATGAGCTTTACTACTTTGTTGTTGAGCTGTTTCAAGATTCGGTGCAGAGAGATTTTTTCACAGCAATTGACAAAGACCGAAGGGTGTCGTATCTACGACATTTTTATGAGCGCGGGAAAATCTGAATGGAGTTCTTTAGTATTTACTATGTGCTTATCTGAACGGTTTATGAGAAGACCTGGTTATTTGAACTGTTGTTGATTGAGACCTTTCATTTTAATTTGTTTTTTAGATCTAACTATCTTTATGAAAACTGCGAAAAATCTAATTTATTAGTTAAAATTCCTTAGAACTCCATTACTCTGGTCTATATTGAATGCTTGTGTTATTACTTGTCACAGGTTAAATAATAGACTTCTTTTCATAGTGATGATTAGCTTAATAATTTAGTTTTCTTTGTCAAAATGTGTCCAGTATACATCATTATGGACCCAAACCAAGTACGTCGTAGAAGAAGAAACATAGCTATCAACTTGCTTGTAGAGTATTACAACACATACATTGACCGTTCTCCATGTTACACATCATCACATTTTGGAGACAAATAGGTTGCAGAAATGCTTGCCGGGCATCCCATAAGACTTCACAACATGTTCCGCATGACACAGGATGTTTTTACAGATCTTTTATCAAAACTCATTGGATCTCATGGCCTCCATGGATCTATGAGGATGATTGACCGTGAGGTATTGGCGATTACTCTATATATATTATCACAGAACGAGTCAATGCGTGGTGCGATGGAATGCTTCCAGCACTCATCAGAGACCATTAGCAGGTACTTCTCAGTGGGTTTGAGTGCTTTGGTGAGCCTCGCCAAACAAGTCATAAAGCAAACAGACCCAACGTTTTCACAAACTCCTACGGAGATTCGCTACGATCGACGCTACATGTCATTCTTTAAGGTATAGATTTAATCTTATTTTACTGAAATTTAAGATGAAAGCATGACATTAATTAATGAATTACTAATGGCACATGTTTAGGATTGCATCGGTGCGATAGATGGAACACATGTTGATGCACGTGTGTCAAATGATGAGAAAGTTGCATTTATCAGACGTAGTGGAACCCCAACCCAAAATGTCATTGCAGTCTGTGACTTTAATATGTGTTTCACATTTATTATGCTAGGTTGGGAGGGTAGTGCACATGACAGCAGAATTTTCAAGAGTGCAACACGGAATCCACATTATAGCTTTCCTCATCCTCCTCAAGGTATGTTGCATATGGGAAAATATTTATTGTATTTTGTATAAATGTGAAAATGAAGGTTAAACACGTTACAGGAAAGTATTATTTGGTGGATGTCGGTTATCTGTTGCAGCGAGGGTATCTCAAACCATAACCTGATACCATATATCATATACCTAATTTTGAACGAGCAAGTAATGTCACACGAACCAGAAATGAGGTATTCAACAAAGGACATTCCTCTTTGTGAGGCGCCATCGAGAGGACATTTGGTATCTGGAAGAAGAAATGGGTGATATTACGTGATATGCCTCCTTACCCATTTCCAAAACAGGTTCAGATTGTGATAGCGACAATGACAATACACAATTATATTAGGCGACACCCGTCTCGATAAGACGTTGATTTCCTCAATGCCGAAGCAAACCAACAGGAAATAGTTGAAGACCCATCTAAAAATCAAATTGGTAGTTCTATGATACGAGATGACAGCGAACAATCAACCATTTGTACTATGAAATGGGAAGGTACGACTGAAATGGCGGCCATTCGAGAACAAATTACTAATGCGTTGGTTAATATGTGATTGATTTTCAATTTGTTAGAAAGACAAAATAATTGTAACTTACGAGTGTTTAGTAGTAGAAGTTATCTTATTAACCTGGTGATGTAATAAATAACTTTATAGATGGATCTGGAAGATCATTTTACGGATTACAATGCCCTATATTATTTGCATTTAGCTGGAAGCTATTTAGATTGTCATGCACTATATGATGTTAAAAAATTGTGTTATCCAAGAAAATATGTAAGTTTAGGTGTCTAATACGTTGAGACATGAATTATGTGGTATTTATGTAAATACTCTAAATTATATCAACTTTTAAAATATTCAGTATGAAGAATTAATTTTATGCTTCTAAATAATATGTTTCTAAATTTGTATATGTATAGACGAATAAATATCTGTATACATTGATATATAGATAAATATTAATTTAAAAC
>NEWO01000008.1:2656994-2677737 GCA_003013225.1 Phalaenopsis aphrodite
CCTTCTCGATTTAATCGACCCCCACCGCCTCTCACAGTTATTTGCGGAGGGCAGACGTGTGGGCTAGGACACTGATATCTCGCTTCCTCTTGTCCTTCTCCCTTTTCTCCCGATCTTCCACTCTCGCTGTTTGCTCGAAACAATCGTCTTCGTGACTGAACTCGTGCGATACAGTCACCGATATAGCTTGCTAAGAAGGCAATGACACTATCGCGACATACGAAGCCCCGAAACTCCCATCTTCTCCTTCTATCCTTTGCTCCTATCTAAAACCATCGAGGAAGATAACCCCCATTTGTCTTTGCCTTCCTCCCTCGCGAACTCTTCAGCTTCTGTGGACTTTGTAAATCCTTTGCCAACAGGTTCTTAACCTGAGATTTAGGGCAAATCAGAGGAGAACCGAGAATTAAAGAGGGTATGATTAAAATATGTTTTTTGTGTTGTTTATTCTGTTATAAAATTTATTTCGGAATTTAAACTAAAATAAAGAATATATTATTTTAAATAGGTTAGTTGGTCAATGTTCATAATTCTTCTCTTTTAAAATATTATAGTAATAATATTTAATTAATAACAAATATAACAGTATTAATAACTATCGATTTGGTAGAACTTAATTTAACAAATAAATAAATTTATATTTCATTATTTTTCTAATTTGTGTGGGATTGTTGGTCAAATTTGTAGAAGGGTCGCTATTGTCGTCTCGATGTAAGTAACCGTTGTTTGTAGAAGGATAAACTTACCCTTCCTAGTTAGGGGCATTAATCTTTTTTAACTATAGTAGATGCATAGATTGTCAGTCATGTCCTTGTTATTTCAACTTATACTAAAGTGTTATTTGTTGTTCATGATGATACATCTAGCCTTCTTAAATAATTGCTGCAAAGTTCCTGCGTATTTATTTATATTAATCCTGGAGTATGTTGTTTTCTTTTTTCGCACTTGTATGAATTTGCATGACATATCATGAGCCTACATGAATTGTTATAACTTTAACATGTTGTACCTGTGGAAATAATCTGACATGATTGTGTGTGATGATATGTAAGTCGGTAGAACCCCACCCTTTCGAATTTTGGCTAGCCGGGTCAACGGTCGTACAGAGTGACGACTCTACAGGAAATCGTTGAGTTTCTTTGTGTTGGTATTTGACCTTTCAAATTTTAGCGTGTCTATTAAAACTGACTATTTAAATCTAAATGAAAAGCATAATAATAAGAAACGATGGAAAGATGATTGCGTGTTTTTGTATGATATGCATATTTGATGTTTACCCTCATTTTTATTGGTCTTACAGTGTTACGCATGCACTTAAGTGATTCTTCCTTTTTCATGTTGCATGTCCCATTTTTCTTGTGGTTTATGCTTTTAATATATAACTATTATTTACGGAGTTTGTCAAACTTATTCTTAATTTCTGCATAACAGGTTTCATTCAACCACCTATTGAATCGTCCCTACAGGAGCCAACTTTTTAGTTTTAGTTTCCCAATTTTGGGTATTTTCCTTAGTATTTGTTTCCACCTATTGTATTTTTTATTTGTTTGGTCGGGTAGTTGTTTTATGTTATTATTTCTATTTTGATTTAACTAGTTTTCTATTTTCAGTCCAATTATAATATTAAGTTTTTAGTATTGATAAAATTTACATTTCTTTTTATTTTTAATGCAATGCTTTCTTTGAAAATACAAAACAAGTTCAAATCGGTTTTTCATACCTTGCATTGTCTGGTTACCGCCTTCCGGACCTGGGATGTGACAGTTCAAGCCTGCTAGGAAATAGGAGCAGGAGGCACTGCTGGCTTTGAAGAAGGGAGAATGGGAGAGGGGTAGCGGCTAGTCCCCTATGGTATGCTGGACATTCTTCATCTCAAGAGGCTCATCAGAGGTCAAGCAGAAGGTTTGTAGCCTGAGCGTGAATGAAGAGAGGAGAAAGGGATAGGGAGAGGGAGAGGGAGCTTGCCGGCGTCAATGAGTTGAGAGAGTGAGGAGCTGTGGCTTTCTTCTTCGTGCAAGTGAATGGGGGGGGAAGAGGCCAGGTTGTGCAGGAAGCAAGGTGACTAGAATGGGGGTTTGAAAAGAGGAGTTGAAGGTGGCTTTTGGGTTTTTGTTCGAAGTGGAGAGTGACGAGAGAGATAAAAACTTGTGTTCCTTCCTATGAGCAAAGGGTAGAGATAGGATAGGAGGACCGCAATGCGATTAGGGTTTGCCTGTTTGAACCGTAAAGGATTGGGAGAGATATTTTAATTAAAAGTTATTATTATTTAATGCATTTTTTATTTCCTCCCTTTTGATTAGCTGATTGGGAGGTGAGGTATGGGAATGGAAGTGGATAGGCGGTGGGCTTGGCTTCCCATGGAAGATATATTTCAAATAATTTTTTTAAATCACACAACTTTCTCAAAATTCATGTCGGTAATTTATGTATGAGACACAAATAATATGAGTGTTGTTCCTAGCTAAACTCGATGTTTTGGATACATCAATGCTGTCTGTTTTGTGATCGGAGATTGTTTGAGCAAGTTTTGTTGTCGGTCGGATTGCTTGCTTGTTTCTTTCGATTCCACAAAACCCCTTTTTAGGTAATTTTGATCCTTCAAACGCACTTACGTTATCCTTTTTGTGATCGGACCTCGTTCCGGATGACTTTCAGCTTGATCAATGTATTTCAACATTGATCACATTCATCTTGTGTCGCTTTCATCACAATAGATTGAGTTGATTTATGAACTATGTATAGAGGTCAGCATGGTCTTTACAAAACGATTTTTTAGCACCCTCTATTACTTCAAATTTTCTTTATTTATAAAGGCTGTGTTCCTAATAAAATGATGGTTTTGTGCCTATCCCGCCTTGGATTCTAAGACTTGGCCTTTCATGTTTGGAAAGTCAACTTCCAATCAAATCGCTAGGATGCGGAGGAGACATTCGACTTTGGATAATAGTTTTCAAGTCATTTGGCTTCCGGTATTCGACTTTCATTACCCATCATTGGATGCTCATTTTCCACTAATGTGGTTCCAAATGCTTTGCTTTGATCACTCAGCTTCGGGCACTCGGTCTTGGGTTGCTTCCTTCTTTGAGGTGGTTTCTGACAAGTGGTGAGCTCTGAACCTTTGGATTCACAATAACATGGACTGCCCGATCATTGATGACCGGGATAGTCACTTTATGACTATACCTATGCATATACTCACATATTATCAGTATTCATATATGTATGCCTTTTGATTTGATCTCCAACTAGCTCAATTTGTTCCAGGCTTAACTCAAAGCAAGTTTATCTGAGTCGGGCTTGGCTTGCTCTTGCCTTCATTTGTGTTTTATCCAAGCCATAGTCCAAGCAGATTTTTTGAGCAATCTTCGATCTCCGAGTCTAATTTATAGCCTCTCATCCTCATCCAATAGAATGGATGGTTTCAATCGATGAAACAAAATTTAAGCCTTTTTGCTTGAGATCCCATGTAATGTGCATTTCCATTGAATAATAAGGCATTGTGAGCCCACATCTAAGAAATAGTGAGTGTCTTCTTAAGCTACCAATGTCTTTGCTTTTCTTGCTGCTTTTTCTTAATTTGACCTTCCTTTTAAAATAATTTCTAATGTTGAACCTTTAAATTTCCTTTGTTGAGATGATGCTTCCAACAAGACATAAATATTTGTTTCTTTTCTCGATAGACTGTACGCAGAGGTACAAACGGCGGGGTCACCCTAGATGGACTTCTGGCTGCTACAGCTGCCGGCATCGCCATTGGCATTCCTTTTACTCTAGCTGGAATGATCACGGCTGAATGTTCTGCAGATGTAGCTTGGAGGCAGCTGCTAGCAGTACCAGTTGCTGCATTAGCCGGGCTTTTTGGAAGCCTGATAGATTCATTTATAGGCGCAACACTACAGTTTAGTGGATATTGTAGCGTGCGGAAGAGGGTAAAACTTCCATTTTTTTTTAAGCTCTCAATCTGTTTTCATTTCTGAATTTTGTTCTGAATTGAAATATTTTCTTTAAATTGTTTAAGGTGGTCGCCAAACCTGGAGCGACTGTGTTGAAGATCTCAGGAATGAACATCCTGGACAACAATTCGGTGAATATAGTCTCTGTGTCTTTGACAACGCTGCTTACTTCCATCGCCTGCATTTACATCTTCTAGGTGCTCAGGCTGGTAAGTATTATATGCTAATTAGTTACTTCGATTCATGGACAATTCTATATCATCCACACTAAATATTAATGGCTAAAATAATAAGTCTATATCATATGCTTATTATTTACTTATAATAATATGGTTTAGATAGCATATCCTTTAGGTTCAGCCCAAGTTATGTTTCGATATGAAATGTTTTTGAATGATTTTTGCTGTTATGAAAAAAATTATATATAGAATTTGAAAAGATTATGATGATATTATCAGAGATGATGATTATTGGCTTTGGGAAATGGACGAAGAACTGGATGTCTGTGAGTTTATTTTTTGTTATTTATTTATTTATTTTTGGATGCTGGTCAATTTGTTGCATGCTTCACGATCTGCAGTAGAGTAAACAATTCAAGACAATATGATTTAGAAGTTGTTCAATGATAGATCCACAAAATCGGGAAGTAAGAATGTGTTCACATGGTTCTTCTTTAAGTAGTTGGGGTGTCAGCTTATGAAATTTTATATCATACATTAGTACTAAATGAAATATATATATATATATATATATATATATATATATATATATATCATTTAAGTTCTAGAAAAAGATTGAAGAAATATGGACTTTAGACATAACATTTTGATGATTAATTTATTTTCTATTATTACGTTTATGGAAAGTACTCCATTCACCTTAAAATGATTAATGTGGACAGTGGGTCTTAAGGTTAGTTTGGGGCTGTAGTTTTTTTTATGTTTGACAAAACTATTTTTTATTTACTTCTTCAAAAAGCTGCATCTAAAAGATGCATTTTGCCACCAGGCCTTGCTAAGTGTGATGGCTACTAGAAAACTACACTTATTATAAGTAAATAGTTGCTGTTTGACTTTAAAAAAAAAAATGGTAATAGCCACCTAGCTTTTTCATAGTAGGTTGTTGATAAGATCTTATTTGTTTGAGTGTGTGTGTTATAGAGAGAAAGGGAGATGAATGGTTGATGTGAATAGCTCATATGAAGAATAGATTATTAAGACACTTAAGAATTTTGAGACTTCGCATCTGTTAATTGAAAATAATATAAATAAATATAAAATGTTTAGCCATCATAAATAAACAAATTTTTTATTAAAAATTAGTTCCATCATTGATGTAGTTGATAAACTAACGTCTCCGTAAGGATCTGTTTTGGGCAGCTACAACTTCTTTAAAAGCTACTGCGTAACAATTGTGTTAGGAAGTTGGTACGCATAAGTTGTTGTGGATAAACTGATTATTTGTTTGTTTTTTGTAATTTTAAAATAATCGTGTTGCAGTTGTTTCTCGACAAATGATTATTATGTCTCTATAGTATAATGTTGTTTACAACATAACTGTTCACACCAAAACCTCCACACACCAAAACCTCCACACACCAACACCTCCACACACCAACATATCCACAACGTCACTACCACCACCTCCACACACCATCACATGGCTCATATACTTTCAAATTAATCATTTGTATTTTCAATTTATTGCACATGTAATCCCCACCACCACTAAATTTCGGTCAACAAGATCAACAAAATAGAGTAAATAGAAGCCAAGTCCATCAACATGGTGTAGAATAAAAAATCTAAATCATCATCTGAGCATATCACAGAGAATCCAAAAAAATTTTTAAAATCCAACATAAACCGAAAGCCATTGAAGGATAAGAGCACAGAGAACTCAGGAGAAGCATTGCACATAAGTGTTCGCAAAATTAAAAAAAAAAAACATCACATAATTAAGGTAGAGAATACTGGAACAGAGGAAAGAGGAAGATGAACCACCACACAAAGGGTGGAACCAATGATTCAAACCGAGCCAAAGAACAAAGAAAAGAGGGAGAGGAAGAATGAAAAGCTCACTACAACAACCACCAGAAAGTTAAGACAGGAATGACGGAGAGGGAGCCCCATAAGAATTGCAAGAGAGAAAAGTTAGTGCAAGAATCGCAAGAGGCAGGGGCGTAGATAATCGCGAGTGTTTCAACGGGATAGCCCTGTCAACTATTAGCGAAGGAACGTAAGTCGCGGGGTCGAACTTGCTGCCCGTGTTTCCTCCAAATTATCCAATTAAGCGGACTTACCATTTTTATCAAACACACGACCAACTGTCTCGGGCAGCACCACAGGTATTAAGCCACTCCAAACAGGGCCTAAGTCGATACTCTGTAATAACACAATATTTAAATAAAGATCTTAAAATTCAAACATGGAATGAGAGTGTTTGGTTCCCAACATATGATGCATACCTGATCAAAAGCAAACACAATAACTGGTTTTCTTATAATATACAACAGGACATAAAAGATGGAGGCAAATTAAATCGAATTAATCCCCCCGATAAGCTACTTAGAATACATAATCAAATGTCCTAAGAACTGGGTGAAGCAAGGTTTATTACATGATATATAATACACTGCGTGCTTTATTCTGAAGAAGGAAATGCTCTGCCATTTTCCATTGTTTCTTCTTCCGAAGACTAACAGCAGCAGCAAAGGCAATCAAGGCAGCATTCACAGGTCTCATAGCAGCAGAAGCAGCAACACAAAGCAAATAAGCTGCAATAAGTAAACATTTTCTTTGGTTAAATAACTTCATGTAATGGGTGGAACAAAGAAAGATTGTACAAGTGTCATATGTTCCATCATACACGTGTCTTAAATCAAAGAAAGATAATTTTTCTTCTCTAGTTTTAACATCCTTTAAATTTCCTAAATTTATTGTTATTTGATTTAAATAATGAGACACTCAATTATATATAGTTTGAAGTTTGGAGGCCGTTTGGCTGAAAGATTTAATTTAGAAATAAACACTAAGGATCCATTTGGGGCAATTCATAAATGCGGGCGGCGTTTTCAAAACGTCATCTCACCGTTTGGAAAACATGTTTTGGGAGCCTATCTGAAAACACTGTTAGGTTTTAACACTAAACGCAGATTGCGGGTTGAACCCCGCGGGCCACCCTTGGACTTCATTTCACCCTTGGACTTCATTTTAGGATAAATTGTTTATAATAAGCACAAGATGCCCCAAATGCATTCTAAAAATCTACGGGATTTAATAAATTCAGGTTACAAGAAAAAAAATTCTGATTTGTAATTACAGGAAATTCAGATTTAAGATGTGTATGTTCAATTGTTTGGTTAGATTTATGCTAAATTTATAAAAATTCAACATAAATTCTATTGCAAGTGTGCTACCAAACCACTTCTTAATAATTGAAAAAACTAATTCTTAAAATTATAATCTTGATTCAAACAACACATCCCTTAATTAAAAAAAACAAAACTTTAGCAAAATAAAACAGGGCCAGAAAAAAAATTCAGAACCATCTCAGGACTAACGTAGTGATAGAGAGAGAAAGAGAGAGAGAGAGAGAGAGAGAGCTGAAAGAAGCTGGAAACCTTCTCTCTGCACCAATTATAAACTGTTTTCTGCTGAATCACAAAGATGAAGTAAACACAGAAAAAGAGGGAATATCATTTGTAGAGAGAGAGAAGGAATCGATACCAAGCATAAAGGCAGCCCTTTTCCTCATGCCGACGCTGCACGTGGTCGTAGTAAGACATCTCCTGGGCGCCCGGCGGCGGATACATCGATCTTTTCCTCCTCTAAATAGCTAATCCAATCTAGAGAGAGAAAACTAGCCAACCAGGGCGGAATTTACTGTTCTGAGAGCAGATCACCCTCCTTATATAAGACCAGAGATAAAATCACAGAAACAATTCTTTGTTTGAAAAAGGGAAAACTCTTGCCTCTTTTTGCCATCATTTCTCCTCTCTCTCTCTCTCTCTCTCTCTCTCTCTCTCTACTTGGTCATAAATGACTGACCAGTCAGCTTCTGCCAAGAGGCGAGCTTCCTGTTTGACAGAGACTTTGGGGCCAACTTTGTCGCTTCGTTTTCTTCATTCAATTTCGTTGATGGTAGATGATCGGAACTGCGGTCCATGATTTACTTTTTTTCAGAAGGTATTAATTTTAGCGATGATTTCTTCTCTTCTCCTCTCTCTGCTCAGATCATGCAATTTTTATCCGGCTGCAGTTCTTGTTAAAAAAAATAATTATGAATAAAATGGAAATTTAGATGCATACCACAAAATTCTTGAGAAAAATTTGCATGCGTCAAAGCGGTTATTCAGAAGGTATTGAGATGTTATATCCACATTATACCCCATATAACATACCGGTACCTTCTAGTAAGTTCTGTGTTTCTGTTTTCATATATTTGTAGGTTACAAGTTACAGAGGGTATAACACGGATATAACTCCTCAATACCTTCTAAATAACCTCTCTGACCTATGCAGCGCTGCGTACGTCTTACGTACCCAAATTTTTTTTGCAATTCTTATGCATTTTACATGCTTAACAGCTAAAGTTTGATATTTGTATTTATAATATTCGTAGTAAACAATTATTCATGAAAAGCTGTATTTAACTTGTAAAACATTAGTGATAGTGATATTTTTGATGTGATGTCAATAATTTAAGTGT
Organism: Phalaenopsis aphrodite; assembly: GCA_003013225.1. NCBI lineage: Eukaryota > Viridiplantae > Streptophyta > Magnoliopsida > Asparagales > Orchidaceae > Phalaenopsis > Phalaenopsis aphrodite. The sequence goes on from NEWO01000008.1 coordinate 2,665,658, forward strand.
TATGTATATAAATATTAAAAATCAGGTTTCATAAATAAAAATAATTCTGAAATTGTAGCAATAAATATTATAGATTTTTAAAAATAGTTGCACATGTTATTAATCGCATTATCGTCATATTTTTTTCTTAAGTTATTTATAATTATATTCAAATAATTGTGCTATACATTCTAAAAAAACATAAGAACTTTCCCTAAGGAGTTCATTGAGGCCTTATTTGGCTGAGCATTTGCTTTCACAGAAATTTGTTAGAAATAACATAAGAGAAAATGATGTTTTAAAGAGAAAATAATGTTTCCAATGGCTTTCACCCCTTTCTTCCTTTTGCCTGAACTTGCAGTTGTTGATCTTTTCTTTGCATCAGTCCGGTTCCGGTCTGTTTAGGACAGCTTCTGCATTTCAGGATAAGCTGCTTATCCTGAAACGTAGCCCGCGGGCGGGCTGTGAGGTTCGGCCCGCAGTCTGCGTTTAGTGTAAAAACCCAAACGCGATTTCTGATAAGCTGTCAAAACGCGCGAATCAAACAGTACGGCGGCGTTTCCGCACTTATAAGCTACCCCAAACGGGCCCTTCGCTTGCTTCATTTTCTGCTGCCTCTTCATCTTTGAAATTTGTTCATGGACAACCATGGATGGTTGATTGGAAGAACCTTGACCCACCTAAGGGACCTCCAAATCTGCTTCTCATTATACAAATATTACATCACAATGCATAACAATACATCAAATACATAATCTATGCAACCTCAGCTATCATCATTAAATCAATGTATTTTTCACTTGATCTGGGTGACAAGTCATTTTCATTCATATTATGTGAAATAAAGTTTAAATTAAAACTATTCTTACTTAAATTAATTATTTAGTTTAATTTATTTTTTGCAATGCAAAAGATAAAACCCAGTTTACACTTACTTTTGGGTTGTCATGGTCACACCTCAGACATGAGAACTAAGGGTGGTCATATTCAAGTTTTTATGCGTGTAAATCATGATTAGCTATAGACACACATGCAAATTATAAAGATAAAAGATTATAATGTAGCTGTGAAATTATAATGTTTTCCATGGTATAATCTTGATCAAAAATTTCTTCTTTTGACTATAAACAAGCCATCATAGACCACATGAACATCTAGATGTTCAAAAGAGCTAAAATATTTACAAAAAATGTAATAAATTAGCTCCCAACGGATTGATATTTGGATTTCGTAATCTAAATCATCACCATCTCGAACTTTAGGATGTCGAGCGAATTAAAATGTTTATGGAATCTTTACAAAGAAAGAATAGTAACAAAAAAAATTGATTAATAGGGTTGTTTTGGCGTGTGTTTTTTTTGCACCGCGGACCCAAAAAACACTTTTTTTTTCAAAAAATTTGGAAGAAACATTGGGCTACAATTTTTTTCAAGCAGCAATAAATAAACAGACAGCCAGTTTATCCGCAACAACTTCTACGAAGTAGCTTACTGGGTCAACTGAGAAAAAAATACAGCTACTTCAAAGAGAATTTCTAACCTTTGTTTTCCATATCATTTCCTAAACTGCTTCATGGTTGAAATAAATCTGCAGTCGTCATAATTGAAATAACCAGAGCGGATTTGTTGGAATCATTTAGCATTCACATTACCACACAACCTCTATTTTTAGGATGCACAAATTTATTATAAAAATAAATTAATTAAAAAATAGCGCTCATGTAATTCAAAATTAATACTTGTATTTAATTATCATTGATAAATTAAATAATATTACAATCATCATTTTATTTTATATTTTTTTTATAAACTAAAAAAATAATGCCATGTTTTAATGTAAATTTTCACATTAAATATATTTCATTGAGGTGCAAATTTCATGTGAAATTTAAACTAAATACAAAATATTTATTAAAAAACTTAATATATGAATATATGCAAAATAATTAACTAACTATAACACTCAAATATAAGAAAAAGTAAATAAAATAATACAAATATATATTAAGATTATGAAAAGAATAATTTTTTTTTAATATAAGGACATTTTCATTTTTTACATTTAATACATTCTAGGGGGCAACGTTTTTCCGCTCCTCAAGTTTATTTATGTAATTTCTTCTTCTTGAGATACCTTTTGTTGAATTTTTCGGTGTTTCTTCTTTGTCGGAAAGATCTATGTTGATGGCAAGCGGTGTACTGTGGTGCTCGAGGATTGGCTCCTCACTTGCGGTTATTTGGACTAAGTGAATAACCGGAAAATTTCATAAACATGACATTGCTTTGATAATGTATTATGAACAAGCTTTTAATTATAATTATGATTTCATGCTTACTACCAACATGTTACACTGTAGTCTTGATTTCTGTGCTTGCTCTCTTTTCATGTTCTATATTATGCTAGCATGTTATGATTTGTGTGTAGATATATAATAAAAAGCTTTTTTCATTTTATTAATGAAAAATTTAATTGCATAATATAGATTTTTGGTTATTATAGATATTATAAAAACACAATGTATATAATAAATTTTTATAATACATTGTATAAAAATTCTTCACCAGATGTTCATCTCTGTGATTCTCCGTCGTCTAGAAAACGCCGTGGGGGCTACCCGTCGTTGCATCGCCGGAGGTCTTTTGATTTTTGAGATATCACTATTTTAATTTTCATAAAGTTAAATACATCTTTTATGCATAGGTAAGGTGATATGTATGATAGTTTTGAAGTTTAGGTGTTAGATATGTCAATATAAATGAGAAATTAATCGCATTCCCCAGTAACTATGCTAAATATTTAATATTTAATGCAGTGATGCACACTTTAATAATGCAAATATACGAGTCGATCTAGTAATTTGTAGATTTTTTAGTCTGAGGTATCGATCACACGAAGAACTAGTTAATTTTCAAAATAAATTAAGTATTGATCTGCCTATTTTTTTGGTTTAATTCAAAGGGTTAAATTGTTTAAAATATTTTATAATGATCCTAATATTTTTAAAGTGAAAAACTAATGGTTTAGTGTTTCTAATACGAAAATCTATGTTCTTCGTCTAAAATAGTTGGCAACCAGAGACAAGTACTTCTTATTTTCTTTTGAGATATAACAAGCATAAGAGTTGCATATTAAAATAGAAAAAGCATAATAAAATCTCCTTGCTCCAAGCCAATCTTCCTTTACAAATTGCTCTTTTGCTTGTTTTACTTGTCAAATCTCACTCACTACAAGGGTACGCAAATATTTCGTCACTACAAGGGCACACACCTCACAACACTCCTACGAGTCACCTAAGAGGTCTAAGAGTCTAAGATACAAGAGTCTCCAACAGTGTTTAAGGGACTGAAAGAGATTTTCAAAGCATTTTTGGTTATTTGAGACTAGCCCTTATAAGGAATTACAAATCCATGTCCACAAAATCATCAACATCATTTGGAAACTACCCCATGTTACTTACGGGCATCATCATGTGACATCGTGGCGCTCTAATTGGGTGTTGGGGTGTTGCATCCAGGTGTTACGATGTCATGCTCTCATGTTTCGAAATTGGATTGAGCTCGATGGCGTTGCCTTCTAAATGCTATGGCACTATCAATAAATGGGGCACTACAAACATAGCTTTTGGACACTGGCCGCCAATTCACACTTCTTCTCCAAATGCTATTTCATGACTGTATACTACACAAATACACAATATATGTCATTTAAAAAGTACAAAAATAGAGCAAAAATATAAGAAAAATCACACCTAACTACATCATTTTGCACACTTATCGTTGCAGTGCCAATGACCCATCACCACAATGCTCAAGTGTAGTGCCTCAACATACCCTCTAAAGCACCACAATATTATTGATACCAGATTAAGGAGCTAAAAGATAAAAGCTTAGCATTGTAACCCTAGACCTTATGCATGGTAGTGCGGTCTCAATTTCACAGAATTGTACCTAGATTGTTTCATACAATGACCCTACTAGAAACAATTATTCATTTTCAATTTCAATTTTTAGGGAAGGGGGGTAGAGGAAAACACGTCAAAGTTGAGTGTATTGGTGGGAGAGTGCAACATTGTATTGTATTGTGAGTGTGTGAGTGTGCGAGTGTGCGAGTGAAGTTGAGCGAAGAGTGCTACTTCGCCTAGTGAAGCAAAGAAGAAATAATGAAGAGGTTAAGGAAAAAATGGAGAGGTATACTTCAATCTATGAATCTTTGGAATTTTGGTTCTTTTGCATTTTGATTTCTTGTTGCTGAATTTGCATGTAATTTTTTTATAATTAGATGATATGAAAGATTTTTTGTAGTACATTATAAAAACATGCTAGGTTAGGGCTCCTTTCTTTTGAATTTGTGAATAATATGTCAATTCATGTGGATATATTCTCACAGCACACACAAATAAATTACTTATTTATGTTTCTTCCAACTTCATTTAACATTATTGATGGACACACTTTTGTTTAACATTTAGAGAAGGTTAACTATATTGATAGAGTCTTAATCTACACAAAAAAGATTCATAAATGGGGATTGAAATATAGATATATTGCTTAGTAATCACTTAGAAAAATGAAAAAAATAATTTTTGGCATCCATTTTTGATACAACGAATGCGGGAGACTCTTCCTGAGTGACACGGGACCGTATTGGGGGTTGTACGCAGCCCACTATGACTCAATGAGCCCTTAGGACCCTTAAGCTAATGCTTTGGGCACTATAATTGAGGTCTGCACTTAAGGCAAGTCAGTTGTGACCGGATGAGCCGCTAGAAAATTAGTCAAATCCCACCCTTTGACATCTCACTGAGGAACATAGGATATGTCAAACTACAATAGGAGCATACCAACTCGCCAATCGTCTAGCAAGAGTGGGGCGAGTCATCAGATACTACAAAGGATTCACCTTTGAGATCAAATAGATGTGATGCGAGAGCATGTAATGCCTCAGTTTTTTTAACTGAAAATATCAACACCGAACAAGGATATTTCATTTCAACTGGGATGAAATGCCGCTAAGGCCGTATAAGGTGTTCTCTTTCCCATCCTCGTTAACTTGGGCTTACAATGCTCCTGCCAACTTGTCAAGAGCGATGATATACAGAAAAAAGGGGTTTCCCTGGGTGTGAGCAGTTAATGATGGCGGATTTAAGAAGTAATGCTTGATATCGTCGAAAGTGTCCTAACATGCCTTTTCCCAATGAAAGCAGACGTCCTTCTTGGTTAAGGAAGAAAAAAGGCTGACAATTTCTAGGGATATTCGAAATAAACCTCCTAATAAACGCAAGCTTCCCTTGGAGGTAAAGCAGTTGTGTTAAGATCTTAGGAGGTTCCATCCATATAATGGATTTGACCTTACGAGAGTCAATCTCAATACCCCTATATCGGACTATGAAGCCCAGAAATTTCCTAGAATATATGTCGAGGGCGCACTTCCATGGGTTCATCTTCAGCTTGTACTTCTAAGACGCTCAAAGATGATTCTTAGATTTGAGAAATGATCGTCTTCAGAACGGCTCTTAACAATTATGTCATCAATGTGACATTTGACTTTATGATGTAGCAAGCCATTGAAGATGTGCGTCATAGCACGCTGGTATGTTGCCTCGGCATTTTTTGAGGCTGAAGGGCATAACCTTGTAACGCCTATAGGCATCTTTTGCTACAAGGTGATGCCCTTCAGCCTCAAAAAATGTCGAGGCAACATACCATCCAAATATGATTGTAACCGGATAAACCGTCCATGAAGAAGAACATCGCATATGATGACGTGACATCTACCATCAACTCTGATATAGGCAGAGAAAAATCATCTTTTAGGTAGGATTTGTTTAGGTCTCAAAAGTCGATGCAAGCTCATATAAGCCTACTCTTCTTGTGAAAGGGTACGATGTTTGTGAGCCACGTAGGGTAGGAGACTTTTTGGTTTCTTTGTTGACCATCAACTTTATTTCAAGCCACATTATCTGAGGTGTTTTTTTGATACGAACAACACTTGGATCAATAGCTAGGCTGTAAACGAACACCTCTAGATCTAAACTAGGCATCTCAAAGTAGCTCAAGGCAAGGCAGTCTTAAAACTCCTTGATAATCTCTACGACCTTGCCGATCATAGAAATTGATAGAAGTTTACTAATGAATGTGGGACAGGGATCATCAACTGTACCTAAGTTGATCTCGATCAACTCATCGACGGTTGAAGAAACACTATCCTCCAATTCATGAGGGGCATTTTTGACTTGACCTCCTCCTCATGCGAGGTAAAGATCTCTCTATGTGAGATATGGAAATCATCATACATGAGGCATTGGGTATCTTAGCATCGTCTGGCATTTTGACATATCCTAAGTTGAATCTGTCCCCTGAGGATGCCACAGTCTTGGATAATTAGGCTTGACAAATAGACCACCTCGCGGGCAACAAAAAACTTAGAGATGAGAGGCGAACAATAATAAGAAAGAGGAATATCCTCTATTTTTCATTATCATCATTTAAATAGACTGCATCATTATTGTTTAGAAGAGAATCTACTTTATAAAACAAAATGCATTTCTCCTTAAACTTGGATCTAGGAGGTACATAAAAGGTTTTGAGGTCTTCAATGGTAGAAGCGTTCGCAACCATCATATCCATGTGATAACCTTGTGGTACTAGATCGATAGTCAGCACCTTGCCTGCTAAGGATATCTTGGGCAAACAAGTGACCATGACCGTTGAAGGTAACCAAAAGATTTCCTCATCGGTGTCATCTTGATTGTCATCATGTCAACCTCTAGGCTCGTCCATCGGCAAGGCTTCTTCTACCTCAGAATCAATATATGATTAAACACTTATCCTTACCTTAAAATTCGGCAGGATAGGGAGGTTTTTAACTGGTTCCCGAGCAAATGGGGTACAACGTCTTTCCTCCCGCTTCGTTGTGCCTTTACCTTTAACAAGGCAAGAACTAGTAAGAAGAGGGGTCTGTGGACGTCCCATAACATTCGAAGTGGATAGAGACACCTTGCTATGAGGAGCATAATATTCGACATTGTTGTATATGTCGAATTTGTTCACAAAAAAAAGGTTAAACATCATCTGGAGCGGCTGAGCAAGGTTCTAAAGGACGTGCTCCCATCAATGACGTGGATCTTGGCTTTACTTTTGAACTCTCTGAATTAGAGAGGAAGGGTTATGGACCCAGTCCCTTCTCATTAAATGCATTCAACATGATCTTGTCGGAACATAATCACCGAGTGCCTAATGAAAGTAACTCGAGGGTACGCACATGCAAATCCACTATAGGTACGTGCTCCTACCTTGGTGATACACTTATAACTTGGCAAGTCAAGAAACAGTTGACTCTGGCTTAATCCTCCACGGAGGCCGAATATCATGCCTTAGCGATGACAACTACAAAAATTATATGGCTCAAGTGCCTTAGAGAGGAATTTGGAATTCCGATCACTCAACCAACAACTCTATACTGTGCTAACATATTTGCGATCTCCTTCGCTAACAATCTTATATTTCATGCGAATACCAAGCATATAAAGATTGTCTATCACTTTTGACGGGATCATATTCAACTAAATCATATTAAATTGCAACACATTCAATCCCGAAATTAACAAGCAGGCATCCTTACAAAAGCACTCTCAAAACATCAATTCTGTCATATTTGGACCGCGCCAATAGTTCTCCCAAAGAACCATCAACTTGCAGGATGGTATCCTAAGTGTATGATTCTATGGTTTGAGTATTTGGCCACTCTAAAAAATTCTTCCCCCTCAATATATTTTATCTTTCTCTACACATGGCTGTTCTCATGGATGAATAACATTCTCAACCTTTCCCCAAGCTATACAGCTCTCAGTTGAATCTAAGCAATCCATTTCAGTTTCCTACTGACGACTAAAACCGGCTAGTTACTGCTATTAAGTAAATATTCTCAACACTAAATTTCTACAATTTTTTTCTAAAGTGTAAAACCGTAAATTATAATATACATCCTTGAATCAACAATCTTTCCACTAATCAGTGTGTCATATCATTTTGCCTCCAATGTTTAAAAAGGACAAATGTTTTAACATTGATCATATGTTGTCTACTATTGTATGTAAAGAAATAATTATATCTCAGAAAAATTAATGCATAATAAATAAATAAAATGTACAACATTTTTTTTATTCTTTTAAAGACTAAGCACAATACAAGACCCAACCCTGCAATTTTAAACAAGTTACTGTGCCTCAAAACTGCAGCAGTTATTCTTTCTTTTTCTTGCAGTGGGTCGCACACGAATATAACCAAAAACAATTTCAGAAGACAATTAAGCATCATTATAATATTCCCTAATCACACTATAATCCTCCAACCAAAATGCTAATTTTCAAGAGTAACAGGGGAGAAATTACCCATAAGCCCATATTTACTTCCTGCGAGAACGGCAGCATTGAAAGGGAAGAATATAAGCAGCCTAAGATGACGCATGCATTTCCTTTGTTGGCTTGACAAATTGTTTTACTTTTCTGGGTCTCCCTCTAGTGATTGATGGCGCAGTAGCAATATCTACCACATCATCAAAACCTGAAATTTGCTCCACATTTGATGCAGTCAAATCAATGGCTGGCATCTCCCTAACCTGGCTTAGAATTCTGCTCAGATGCCACTCCACATAATCAAAACGATCCTTTGTTAACGCAGATTCCTGGATTATAATCGAAGCAAGAGACCGCAGTGCTTGCGAACGATACTTGTGGCTGCTGCATTTTGGAAAAAGTGAGCTTTCTCGCCGCCAACGAGTCAACAAATACTTATCAGGAATGAAGAAGCAATTCTTCAATGAAAGAACTCGAAGAGCATGCCTGCATAATATGCCGTTGGTTTCAAATCCTTTGCAGCTGCAGTGAACATCTTCGTCTGAAGGTACGCAGCTGACAAAATGCCCTCCATCAGACTTGGCATGGTGTCTTACAAGGTAATTCTCTGCCGTTGTTTCATAAACTGCAAACTGGGCTGATGCCATTATTTCCTTCTGAAACATGCCAAAGGCGTAGTGTGTAAGAATTGTTGATGCATGTTCTTCAATGGGCATGCAAGTCTTAAGATTGACAGTCTGTTGATTTTGTCGCGATGTGGCCTCTTCTCCTGCCTGATTCTGGAAATCAACTGCAACACCCACCTGTGGAAAGGATCAACTCCTAAGCTTTGAGAACTTTAGGCAAGGAGATGAAAGAAAGCAATTTAAAAGAAGAACAAGATCTGTTTCGAAGTTTTTCACCTGTTCTATAAAATCCTTTAGACGGGTCTGCAAGTGCAGAAACCCTTTAAAAAGTGATTGAATACATGACAAATGACTGACCGTCAATAAACCGCCGAAAAACCAACCTTGCAAGTATGGTGAAGCCCAGTAGAACCTGTTAGAATAAAGAAGAGATGCGTGCTTATCTTCCCCAATGCCAAAATCCCTGACCATATTGGCCCATTGATCCTCAAATTCCTCCATATTCTCTAAATCACGCATCCTCTGGAACTCAATTTTAAATCTATCAAATTCAGCACCAAGTAAAGCAGAAAACCAGCTTGGTAGCTTGGATATTACATGCCATATACAGAAAGCGTACTTGACATTGGGAAGGTGGGTCAACATTACATCTCTAAGCCTCGTATTCATGTCAGTTAATATTGTCTGTGGGAACTTTCCATCCATTAGTCGGAGAAAAGCCTGTGGTAAAGACAACAAATTTGTCAGAATCCATGGCTCTCGCTCATCTAAGAGCTTGAGCAAAACAAGATGAGGCTATAGTGCCTGACACACACACCTCCTAGGCCAGCGCCATTACTAAGGAGTGCCTAAGCGAGGGCCTTGCAATAAGGCTTCAGGCTGGAAGACATTTGTCTTGCCTTGATTTAATAAGATGAAAGATGAAATCTTAAACACAAAGTGGGTTCAGTTATCATGATGACGATTTGATATAAAATAATTTGAAAAGAGCTTCAAGGGTAAATGATGCACACCTGGAAATAATTAGACAAATCTTTAGTAAAATACTTTCTTCCTGAGTAGTGAATCTTGATGATAAAGAATATTATCTTTAGGAGAAACAGAGAGGCAGAGGGAATAATGAAAAAGACGGAATGAATACTGACAAAGATGGAATGGAATGTGGTGAAAATTAAATTGCATGCGACAAACTTAAATGGTTTACTATATTTGTTTAAAATAATCTATTTGATAAAAAAATTGAACAAGGTGGAATAAAATGGAGCCTTAAACTTCTTGATTTTATTTGTCTTACTTTAATGTGAAGATTATCACTAAATAATTGTAAAAAGTATTCATCATACTTAGAATTAGCTTTACAAGTGATGTATGTTTTTTTAATTGCCTCGTTTTGCTCGGGTAAACGCCTAGGATTGCACAAAGCAGTTCAGGCATTGGCAATCATATCAACTTAGTGCCTAGTATATTTGATAACACTGATCGCAATATGCCTTGATGATGGAAAAATAGAATGAGCAAAAATAATAAGTAAATTTTATTGACCTCATAGAATGGGAAAGGAAATAATTTACCTGTAAGGACCACGTCAGTGACTCTGGCCTTTCATCCAGCAAAATGACACAACAAAAGAATATAGTGTGTCCATAATTATCAATCCCAAACCAAACACCTACGGGCCTATCATATGCATTTAGATGAAAGGTAGTGTCAAAAACAACGACATCACCGAACAATTTGAATGCACGTATAGAACTAGCATAAGACCAGGCAACATGCTTGAGTTTATTGTTCTCATCTAATACGGAATCATAGCGAAAATCAGGATTCTTCTCCTTCATTGCTCTGCAAGTTTTAAGAAGCTCTGACCCTTCGCTCTCCCGATTAATGTTCTTGGACGCATGAAGAAAAATCTTCATATCCCTCTCACCAAATGCCAACCGATCAGCACTTGCGCCTCTCTCCATCTCGAGAGTCTTCGATATAAGAGACTCTGTGCAACTACCCTTTGCAAGAGCAAGAATTTGATCCCTGTCAACTGCCGCTTTATTTCGCTGAGGATATGGTATTTCTCTACAATCCATCAGCTCATGATTATGACCATTGCTAAAATTAAGCACCGTCCATTTAGTAACTCCTGCAGAAATATTCTTCTTTATAACCATTTGTGCCTCGCACTTGCAGCGTGAGGCTTTTCTGCTCCGTTGTCGCTTCACATCATCGGATTTTCTAAGCAAAGGAGGTCCTGCACGGTGGCAAACAAGCTCACGCTTGTAAACTCCCATTGGATGTTCGGGATTCCCCTTTGATCGTTCTCGCCTAACCAGAAAGCCATTATTTCGAGCAAAGGTGGTATAATACTTGAGGGCCTCTTCATCGCTATGGAAAGTTTGCCCAACAAATGGTGGAGGAATGTTCATGGCAATCTCTGATGAAATGTGGGTTCCTTCCACCAAATAGTTGGGGTCTCCAGATTCCATCGAGTAAAAGGCTGAACATGCTTCCTCCCCTTCGGTCCTGATATAGCATCGGTCATCACCACATGGGCACAATCTCCTATAAACCAGCCCATCAGATAAGGCTTTTATCATTTTTTAAATTTTCTGCATAAAACAAACATAGATAAGATCAATGAAAAGAAGGTCCAAAATATACATGCATTATATGCACATAGCAGAATAGCTTACGGAAGCAGTAATAATTGTTATATTTTTCTAAAACTTGGAACAGATAATTAGAATGAATAGATGACAAAAATCAACAAAACTTTCTTAAATTACATTTTAAAAAATAGCGCACAGCTTACACATTCATAAAAAGAGTAATTCCAATTTCTTTTTCAAGTGAAACTATAATAACTGTAGCTTTCATTATTTCTACCTCAATTTGCATGAAATGACGGCAATGCTTTAGTGAAGCGGTGTAAGAAAACTCTAGCAATCTGATGTCATCCATATTTGCGAAGTTGCCTGATTTTCTCCAAAGTAGAAATAGAAGAGTTCACTGTATAAGGTACAGACAGGAAGAAAAAAAAACTTTTCAGTAATAAGAATGCGTGAAAACCTTAGTAGCAAAGATTTGATGCAGATAATGAAAGGTGTTTTGCCAGTAAAATGGGAGCTGCT
>NEWO01000008.1:2695471-2727820 GCA_003013225.1 Phalaenopsis aphrodite
AACGGGTATTGATAAAAGGTTGAAATCGAACCACACCCTTCTTATTGCTCTCATTGTAGTATGTTTGACCACAACTCTACTATTTGCTATCGCTTTCATCCTCATCTAAGACCGAATATCACTAAAGAACAGCCACCTATTATTCTAGTTGAGAAGACGCAACCCGATCCTCTTCCCAACACCGTAGTTCCTGAAAAAAGAACATACTACAACTACAAGATCCAGTTGTGCTTATACCGCCCACTGTTATTGAAGAAGACTCCCTCACATGTCAAGACACACGAGAGTGCTCCTTTGATACAATAGCAGATCAGCCGGTACAAAAATGCTGCTTCTAATGTTCAACAATCTGCACATCTCCAGCACACGGTAGATCAAGATCAGGTGAGTCAATCTTCGGAAGAGGAATGACAAGTATATTCCTGGAGGAAGAAGAAGAATGGAGGCCGACTCCAGCTAGGGAACATATTGGATGATACATTGGTTACCACTGGCAATGACAATCATCTTACCAACTTATTAGCTTGTTCTTTCTCTAGAACCAGAGGTTAAGACAAAACCAAATTGGTACATTGCTCTCTAGCCACCTGATACTTTTTATTTCAACATGTTTAGGCTTTTTCTTTATGTCTCTACTGTACTTTTCTGTATTTTCTAGTTTTAAAACCACTTGTGATTTTGGTGTGAACTGGTCATGTTTGAGATCTTCAACACATTGTATCTGTATCTTTCTTTCTAGTTAATATATTAACCTTTTTGGGCTTTCTAATATATATATATATCTTACAATGATTCTATGATAGCTATAATTCTTGTAAAGAGGTAGCAATCAATGATGTAGCGCACATATGCAAACACATAGGTGTGAACATGAAAATTATAAAACATAATTTTAAAAGAGATTATTAAAGAAGAATTATTTGTATAAAACATAATAAATAGGATTATGAACTATATTATAGACTGACAAACAAACCTATATTATTGATTGATCCTGAAAAAGGATCTTCACTTTTTTTAAAATTGCATGCAGAAAGGTGTAAAACTTTAGACCTCTTTATATTGGGAGAGTCATGAAAGATATTAGAGTTGTTTTGTTTTTATTTTCAATGGGATCTTTAAGACTATTATGATGCTAATGATTGGAAGATGAGTATGGTGGTGCCAATATTAAGGTCACATGAGGTGTAAAGGATTATGGTGATTAAAGTGCAATTGAACTTATAAGGAATACATTGTGTGAAAGATTATGAAATATGGAGAGAAAAATCATGTTGTTATTGTAAATCAATTTAGAAGATATATGATCGAGTCATCAATGAGAAATAGTATTGATGTTCTTAAAAATGCGTGATTGGACTTTTTTTTAGTATTAGAAGTAATTGATTTTTGAGTTTTAACATATTTTTACTTGAAAATTAACTTGGCTTAGGTCGTTCTGCTGATTTTGTTTGAAATATGCAATGTTCATGGAACTCTCAATTCATTAGAAACCTAGAATTGTCATTTTTTCTTTTGTGAACTTTTCTTCGAGATTCCATCAATTATTTCTATAATTCAATTGAATTATGATATCCTTTATTTACTATTTACCTTAGCTTTTTTAGTTGAAGTTGATAAAACTCATTTTTAGTGAGTTGGATATCACTCCGAAGTCATTTTCATACTTTCTAGTTATTTGAGGTACTAAAAGTTTATGTTGAGTTCAATAATAAGAATCTCTTGGAAGTGTTCCTATTATGATTTGCTTTTTATCTAGTGAGATTAACATTTTTTGTTGACCAACGTTGTTGTTTTTTAATGTCTTTCATTAACCTTGAAGTTTATTTTTGCCTCTAGTTTACAATTTCTTTTTCCCTAGAAATAGGACGATTTGGTATACCTTAGGGTATTTCTTGCAATCTTAGAGATGGCTTACGATTGATGATTTATGGGGATGATGAGCTGCCTTAATGTGGGCCAATGGGATTAGTATTAATATGGCCATGACAAAACCGCAAGGCCTATTGATGCTATTATTCATATCTGTTGTGATGAATTGTGTGATACATATAAAGGCTGATTAGAGATAGAAGTTCCACATGGATTTTTTAGCAAAAAAGATTTCATTTATACCATGTGTAGAGAGTAAAACAATGGAAAAAACTCACGGGAATTTTATTGTCATTTCGTTGTACAAGACGGAGGTATATATATGCGTCTTAAAAAAGACAATACAAAATAGGAATAAATCAAAAAAGGGAGAAAAATAAGGTGTTGGTGATCCAATAGAGGAGCACACAGATTGCAATTCAACAACCATATAGAAATTCATCTAATGGTACAAGGACATGATAAATGTGCCTTAAATTCTTTGTTATAATTGGAGAGTGAGTGGGTCCCACTGTAGAAGAGAGAGAAGTTCAACACTCCCTCAAACTGTACGGTAGAGATCTATCTTTCCAAATCTATTATATTTTTGAATGTTGGTTTGCAGAGCCCTTAATTGAGTTTGTTAGCCAGTTGATTTCCCATAGTAGGCACACATGGAGTGTAAATCAAGTTAATTTTTTTTTATGAAGTGTCTTGTTATCATGAAAATTTTTGGTAAAATCATGTTATATCGGATTGGGTGCAAACTAACGATCAATATATATCACAGTATATTTTTAATTTTGAATTCTCTTATATGATTTTGATTCATAGAAGCTCACAGATCTCTTGGGTAATGAATATGAACTCGGCTTCAACAATTGAGCTTGAAACCACAATCTGTCTCTTGTTTCTCCAAAATATGAGGTTTTCTCCTAAGAATGTGCAATACCTTAAAATAAATCTTCTTCCATCGATAATGCAAGCATAATTTGCATATATGTATTCTTCAATTTATAGGATATCATGCATTTTGTATAGATTTTTTTTTTGGGTGCTTGATTTAAAATATAGAAGATTTCAATAGACATCTTGAAGGTATGACTCTTTTGGCTTGCGCATGAATTAATTGATTAAATTTTTTGTGAGTACAATTTCATGTTGAGTGTGGGATCAGAAGATTTGTTTTTTAACCAATCTTTGATATTTTCACATATCTACATCAGTTCTTTCTTCATCAACGTCTACTTTTTGTCATGATTTTGTTGAAGTTTCATACGGCTTGTACTCTGTCATCTTTGTTTTTTTCAACAAGTCCATAATATATTTCTGTTGAAAGGGAATTATCCCTTGTTCATATTGAGCCACTTCTATTATCATAAAGTATTTTGGTTTTTCTAGCTCTTTGATCTCAAATTCTTTTGCGATTTTTTTCCTAAAAATTTCTCTCTTGTTTATTACCTCTCGTAACAGTCATTTTCTTAACATATACAGTAAGGATTGATATTTTACCATTAGGAGAGTGTTTTATAAGATGAGTATATTTCTCGACTTTATTTGTATTCAATACTTCGTGATTATTTTAGTTTTTGTAAAACTTTTTTTAATTTGCATACCTAATTTTTTTTTTGAAGAAGTTATGGAATCTTAATGGTTGATCCATATATATTTCCTTCTCAATGTTCCTATGCGTAAAGCATTTTTTTACATCATATTATTGCATGTCATTTATGACTTGCCACGGGGGATATTAGAATACGAATAGTGCTCATTTTTACAACGGAAGCAAATATTCCTTAATAGTTAATCTCACATAGTTGAATATATTTTTATATATTTGACTGTGAAATCCCATTTGCATCTTATTGTCTTCCTTTTTTCGGTAATTCAACAATCTCTCATATATGATTTTTACAAGGCCTTAATTTTTTCTTGCAGTCTCATTCCATTTTTTTTTTAAAGTGTCTCAAATAGAATTTATGAAATATAACGTGTTTGATGAATTTTAAGATGAAGAGTTGTAAGATAAATAATACAATGAAACATTATCATAAAATTAGATTGTGGCACCGAAAACATAGAATTATTTTTATGAGTAAATTTCAAGATATTAGCATTTGGAATTTTCATAAAGAAGCTAATTCTATCTGGGATAAAGTAAGAAACACTATTAAACATGTGATAAAAGATGTACTTTCAGGATCAAAGGAAATTTTTTTATAATTACAAATAGTTGGTGGTAGAATTATAATGGGCAAGCAAGATAAAATACATAAAATTGTGTTATAAAAATTGTAAATGTAAAAACTTAGAGAATTAGAAAAAATACAAGGCTGCTTGTAGGGAGTTTAAGATAAGAATTTGTGACGCTAAGAATTATGTTTTTAGTGATCTTTATAATAGATTAGATACTAAAGAGAGTGAAAAACATATGTATAAGCTAGTCAAACAATAGAAAAGAAAAATAAAGATTTAATTTAAGTAAAATGTATTAAATATGAAAAATTAAAAAGTACTTTTCCTGTAGGAAAATATTCAACTTAGGTGGGTGAGCTATTTTGATAAAATTTTCAATGAATTTTCTGAAAATACGATCAATCTTAGTGACCTTATTATTGTTAATAATAATTAAAAAAAATATTTTTACCGTTGCATTAGTAGAAAGAAGGTTGAGGTGACTTTAAAGAAAACTAAGGGTGGAAAATCAGGACTTTATGATATCCCTATTGAAGTGTGGAAATATCTAAGAGATTTACGTGTTTCTTAACTTACTAAACTCCTTAATATTATTTTAAAAATTAAAGAGATGCCCGAGGAATGGAGGAATAGTATGTTGGTCCATTTTTAGTAATAAAGGGGATGCACAAGAGTGTGCAAATTATATAGGAATTAAGTTTTCTCATGATCAGTCATAATTTCTTCGGGCAAGTCTGCAATGGAAGTTATACATTTATTTAGAGGTTTGATGGAGAAGTACAAAGAAAGGAGGATCTACATATGATTTTTATTGATTTAGAAAAAGCGTACGATAGGGCTTCAAGAGAAGTTCTTTGGAGAGTTCTAAAAAAACAAAGGTGTTGATATGACTTCTATTCAAGTCATTAAAGATATGTATATTAGAGCTGTTATTTGTGTTCAAAAAGGAGGATTGACCAAGTATTTTCCTATTTTAAATGGATTACATTAGGGATTGACTTTAAGCTCATATCTTTTGCTTTAGTTTTAGATGCTCTTACTGGACATATACATGAGGATGTACCTTGGTGTATGCTTTTCGCAGATGATATCCTTCTTGTGGATAAGTTTAGAGGAGTTCAAGAAAAAACTTGAATTATGAAGGTCTACAATGGAGTCTGAAGGCCTTCTTTTGAGTAGATCTAAAACTGAATACATAAAATGTAATTTTAGTAGTAGCAGCTTTAGTGACAGAGTTGTTCCTATAGGTGATCAAATCATTAAAAGGTGTGAACTTTTTATATGTCTCAGGTCTATAGCTCAAAGTGATAATGATATAGTTGGAGATGTTATTAGTAGAATTCAGGTTGGTTGGTTGAAGTGGAGGACTGCATCAAACTTATTGGGTGATAGAAAAATATTTCCTGGACTTGAAGGAAAATTTTATAAGATGGTAGAGAGATCTGCAATGCTTTATCACGCAAAATGTTGGCCTTTAAAAGAGAAGCTTTAAACAAAGATAAATGTTGTTGAGATGAGAATGTTTAGGTGGATGAGTGGCTTGACACTTAGAGACAAAATGCAAAACGAACCTATTCGTGAAAGTGTTGGTGTAGCTCTAGTTTCAGGCAAGATTAGAGAGAGTCGTTATAGATTGTTTGGTCACATTAAACGTTGATCATCTAATTATTCGGTGATGGAAGTAGATGTTTTAGATTCAATTTAGGTTAAGAAAGGCAGAGATAGACCTAAAATTAATTGAGCATATTGTATAAAAATTGATCTTAATCTATTAGAATTAAATGAAAATATGGTACTCAATAGGACACAATGGAGAAAAATGATTCATGTTGCCGTCCCCACTTAGTGGGATAAATACTTGTTGTTGCTGTTGTAAGTAGGTTTGATGTTGATGTTAGTTAAAAATATTTTATTAGAGAGCACATTTATGGGTTGATGTGTATTAAGAGATGATAAAAATCGGTAATAATTGGTTGATTAATGTTACCTAGTAATGATTTTGAGGACTTGCTCGAGATCTTAGCTGGGCTTGTTTCTTCTTGTATAGACCTGAAGGGATACATTTAGTATAAAGCTGATATTTATATAGTTTTGGGTTTCTGGAATATCAATATAGAAAATATTGTCAAACTTATCTTTAAATTTAGAATTCTCATTGAAGATAAGTTTGAATGAGGAAACCATGAGTTTCATCAAAAGTGATGTCCATTGAAGTGAGAATTTTTTTATAGATGGATGATGACATTTAAATCCCTTTTGTTTGGCAGAATATTGGATAAATATAAACTTGAGAGCTCATGGATTATGTTTTTCTCTATCTTCTTTATGGATATATGCATAAGTAATGCATCCAAAAAATCTAGGAGAGATCTTTAAGAAATTATTTGTAGGAAATAACTCTACATAATAATTTAAGTGACTTTTAGATACAATTACTTTTTAAGGTATTCCATTGATTAAATAGGTAGTTGTTAGAATAACTTAATAATATTATTTTGATATTTTATGGTGGAGAAGTGTCCTAGTTACCTCCAAAAGTTGGTGATTTTGTTAAATAGCACTCTCTTTCTTAAAAAAAGAATAATAGTATGTAAATAAAGTAATCATGAGTATATCCGTTCTAAAAAAATTTTGATGTTAGAATTGATTCCTTATCATGACATCTATTATAGGGATTATAGTGTTAACGTCAATTTCTTGTTTAATTAAATGTGCCCATCTCATTCTAGTGCAGTTTTCAATAAACATAGTAAAATAAATTACTTCCGAGATATGGGTATTTTAAAGGGTCCCTATATATCAAAATAATCAATACAAAATGACAAGAGGATATAGAGTTATTTTCATGAAAGGAAATACGATGATGTTTAGCAATTTCATAAATTTTACAGTGGAAATTTTTTATGTATCTATTTATAAGCGAAGGAAACATATACTGAAGATTTTAAGAAAGGTGCTCTACTATATAATAGGTTGTCCGGATAATTTTGGTGGTGTGAGGTGAAGGAGTATGATAGTTGATCTCGGTCCTCAGGAAGTATAACTCATCCTTGTCACTTGTTTGCTCAGTCATCTTCATTGTAGTGAGATCATAAAAACACATTGATTTGTAAAGATGAATTTGCTGTAATGATTTTTTATCAATTTATGGATTGATAAAAGATTAACCATAAGGTATGAAACATACAATGCATTATATTGAGGGTTAAGTTGTGAGAAATTGAGATGTATGTTCTGAGAGTTGTTAACGATTCATAGCAATTTTTATTTTTCTATTGTAGAACTAGAATTTATAACTTTAAAATATGTTGTCAAGATTTGTCATGTGGTGAATGACTTATGAATCTAGGATTAGGAAGGGAAAGAATAATTAGATGCACTAAAAATATAGGAATTAGAAATCATGTCATTTGGGCCAAAAAAACAAAATCATGGTGACCTTTCTAGGGGATTGAGAAATTCATTAATCTCATATGAATTGAGTACTTTTGACTCCATTAGGTATGCCTTTTTTATTTTTCATTGTTATTTACTCCATAACCTTGGAATTTCTTATAAAGTTTGTAGTTTTGTTTTTTATTTGCTTATTTCTTTTAAAATGGTTGCACCAGAGATTAATTTTGGAAGAAAATTTTTATCTTTCTTCTGGCGAATGTTCTTTGATAAACAATCTCTTACTTTGGGATTTAGGAGTTATCTTGGTCGATATTTCAAGGGCCCCATCCTTCTTTCTTTTCAGCCCATACAAAAGAGAACATTTCATTCGGAAAAATGGAGATTTTCTCTACTTAAGATTTGGATTTAAATTTACTTAAATTTATTTTTGAATCTTATAAGACACTAAAAGATTCTCTCTTGCTCCAAAAATCGTTTGAGGATCATCTTATCCTCATAGCATGACATTTTGAGATCTAGGCAGTAGGCTAACTTTAATCAACAAACTTTAATGATATTAAAGTATTCAATGTGAGAATGTTATCTTGTTTGGTAGTTGTGAATTTTGTTTTTATTTTGTAAAGGAGCCTAGCACCTTCAACTTTTTATTATGTTTACTTAATTGCATTCCAAACCTCTTTTGCGATCAAGAGGAACATAAAAGGCTCACTAATATTCGGTAACATAGTGTTTCACAAGCATGTTGTGATCATGAAATCATTTTCTTCCCAAAGTGTGAACTTTGGATCTTTGGGCTCTGGAGGTAGATCCACAATGTGCTAAATCTTTCCTTTTTCTTTCAAAAAGATATGCACAATTTGGGATTATTTACAGTAATTTTTATTGTTCAAATGATAAAGATACTTGAAATCACTAGATCTCTCCCCTGGTTTTCATCCCTTATCATGGCGAACTGCTTAGATTGCAATCCATGTATTTTTTATATGTTAGCAAAACAAGGCTAGGATTTTTTCTTCTAATAATTGTTCTTTTTCTTTAAGGTTATAATTTTCACATCTAACCTTATTCTCACCTTTGTTCTTTTTGGCAATCCAATAGAGGAACACAAGGATTGCAATCTAATGGCTATAGAATTGATCCAATGATAGAAAACTTTGTCTATGTGCCTTGAGTGTTTTACTATGATTGGAGAGTGGTCACCACCATGGAAGAAAGAAGGTGCGTGTGTGTGTGTGTGTGTGTGTGAGAGAGAGAGAGAGAGAGAGAGAGAGAGAGAGAGAGAGAGAGAGAGAGAGAAATTCAGCAGTGTTCCATACAATTTGGTTTTGACGCTTTGCTTAGATTGTGTACTTACAAGTTTATTGAGTTTGAACTCATGTTGGCTGTATTCCTTCTCCAAACTATGTGCTATCAGAGTTTGTTGTGAAAAATCATTTAGACATACTTTTGGACTTGCAGTGGACCCTACCTAGTGTGGCTTAAGCTTTTGGGATGCTCCACTAGCCTATGTGGTCAATCGTGTGCCACTAGTGTTCCTTCCTAAAGCTTATGATTAGCTGCGGCCTTGATAAAATTATGTCATTGATGTGATTTTGATTGCTTAGTGGTTGTGAAATGCATTTTATCTCTGACTTACTAAACTAAATTTTCTGTTGAATCGTCTCTTTTAGGTATTAATGCTTTAATGCTCGAGTCACTGGATTCTAATATGGCAACTTTGTTGATGTGCAATTGTACTACCGAGCTGGTGAAAGTGTGAAACACATAATAGTGTCACGTTTGCATTCAACATTCTTTTGATTAAATTCTGAATACTGGACTATAATGTAGGAATCCATCACCTAACACTGAGCATGGTTCTTATCAGGATAAGACGGGGCTTCTGTAATAGTATGACATCCTAGTTTTTGTTTCTGTCAAGGTTTAAAAATATTTTAATTTTGTTTTTGCTCATTGGATTGGTGGAACCTTATATATACATGAATTCCGTTAATTGTGCATGCATATTTGGATAAATGTAGTTTATTAAGCCATTCCATGTGTTTCTATTTGAATAAATGCAATCGCTTCTGTTTTGTGAAATATGATTGTCCAAAGTTCTTATTCTTTATTGAGATGATAGAATATTCTATTAGTAGAAGTTTATCTTAAGCCGTTTTATAAAACTATTTATGAAAGAGCTTGTTCTTGTTCAAGACCATGAGGCTGTAAAGATGGAATGGAACTATGGACCATTCATGAGTCTGATGAGTTTCTCTTGAAACTGCACAGGTCTACTTTCTTTCCACTTAAACAGAGCATCTATGGCTTTTCGAGGATATGTTTCATCATCATTACCTGGGAAGCCTGTGCAGGCGCCGGGAATGATGCGCCATGGCCCATTTCCAGGATATTCGCCTTCTGGACTCCACCCTTTGGAGCCTGTAAGCCATGCTGAAGTTCTGGAAAAGAAGATTATGGCTCAGGAGGCTGAGATGGATAGCCTTACTATGGAAAATCGAAGGTTGGCAGCTACTCATGCGGCACTGAGACAGGAGCTTGTTGCCTCTCAGCATGAGCTACAACGAATCCATGCTCATGTTGGGAGCATCCATAATGAAAGTGACAGTCAGATCAGGGGCTTGTTGGAGAAGATCTCAAAAGCTGAGGCTGATATCTATGCTTCTGAGGATGTAAGAAAGGAACTTCAGAAGGTAAATTTGGAGGGACAAAGACTTCTGGCTGAAAGGCAGGAGCTAACAACTGAAATCCAGCGCTTGACGGAAGGTCTTCAGAAAGCCAAGGCTGACATTAAAAACCTCCCTGAATTGCATGCTGAGCTTGAAGGATTGAGACAGGAGCATAAAAATTTACGGTAACCAAATTCATCGTTGTTCTAGGTTTTTTTTTTTTTTTTTCTTCTTCTTCTCCGCTCTCTTTCTATCCTTCACTCCCTGCTTCATTTTGCCCTGCTTCATTTTGCCCCAAACTGTTTCCTTTTGCACTACTGAGTTCATGAATTGTACAATGTATTTTTTTTTGGGTGAAAAAGTTCGGCCTTCGAGTATGAAAAGAACTTGAATAAAGAGCAAGTAGAGCAGATGTGTGGGATGGAGAAGAACCTTATAACAATGGCAAAAGAAGTTGACAAGCTAAGAGCCGACATACTGCAAATAGAGAAGACTGCACAGGGCAAGTATTATCTAACTCTTCTGATTATTTTTAGCCAACAATTTCCTTCTGATTTCTCAATTCTTCGTCGTCATATGGGACCGCAGCTCCTGTTTACCCTTCTGTCGGTCAAGTTCTTGTCCACAACCCAGATCAGGGTTATTCTCAAGGCGCCGGCTATGCGGAAAACGCCAATGCTGTAGCTATCAGCTATCCAAATTCTGGTTATAGCCATGGTGGTTTTAGTGGATATGTTCCAGGGTATGGGATGGTATCAACAACTCAAATGGCAAGTGGGGCTGCAGTTCAGGGAGGGAATGTCTACAGTACGGTTGGGTCTGTCTACCCCAATGGCTCTATCATATCTCTGGCTCCCTCAGCTGGTGGAATGCAACAAGCTGTAGATGGAACAAATACCTCTACTGGTGTTATTACTTCTGCTTATGACGGGGCGAGTGTTGGACCCCCACCTCTGCCCCCAGGCCCCCCACCGCCATCAGCAACTGGTTGGAGATGAAAAACTGGGGCTTTCTACCATGTCTGCAACTTAGAATCTAGAAGTCTGATAGCTTTCCTTAGTTTAGATTAAGTATTTGTGGGCATGAAGGTCGTGTTCTTGTTTAAGTTCTTGTTGCTATACAATTATTTTCCAATGAATAGAGAAAACTGCAGGCTTTAAAAGTAGTTTATGGGAAGTTCATGCCTTTGATCATATTCCTTGTTTTCTTTCCTCTGTAATGCATGATTCTTGTTAACTAACATGTTCTTTCTGTTGTTGGGGCGTCCCATCAGTTTCTTAAAAGGGCAATTTGTGATTTGAATTGGCAACTTCATGGTGAAAAATTATATAGTCGATCACTAAGTCACGGATAAATGCGCCAGAGCGGTCGAATTGTCGAATTGTTCAGCATTGTAAATGAATGGGTTTCGATCCTTATAAACTGATTTGAGAATTTGTGGTACAATTTTGCGTACGTCGCCCCGTACACGAGCTGCGTACGGACGTCGGATGAGTGTCCGTCGTCCATACGTTGCTCGCATACGGATAAAGTACACAAAATTTTCTCCATATAAATTTATTTAGCTCAATTTTAAGAAAAAACACCACCACTTTTTTTTGTTTTAGTAGAAATATAGTTGATATTTAGACTGCTAATGTCTTTGTATAAAACATGAATCACAAAAAATGAACACAAGAATGAATATTGTTATTGAAGAAGATTACTGACGCGAAGAGGGATACAAATGTTGTTTGGAAAAAATATTACCTCAGGAGTACTGATGCATCAGTACTCCTGAGGTAATATTTTTTCTGTTGTTTGGGGCTTCTACATGCATCACCCAATTACTATGTATTTACACTTCCAACCCCCTAAACTTTGTTATTTACATTTCTACCATCCAAATCTTTCATATTGCATAAAAACATACCATTACTTTAACGTCGGAAAGTGAAATACACCTTTTCATGCGTAAGTAAAGTATCATGTTGGTAAAAATTGAAGCTTTGGTGTTAAATATAAAAATACATAGGATTTGAGTTGTATGCATGTAAATCTTCCATATTTTGTTTTATGGAATTTGTCTTAAGAAATTTAATAAAAGTAATAATACTTTGCATTCTATTACATATAAGCAATATCATATATGATTTTAACCCAATATGATACTCTAATATAACTCCATTTTTTTATTTATAAGCATCAAAATACATTGTTGATCATGATGATACACACATGTTGATGCTCATGTTTAAATAGTTAAAATTTCCATTCAAGATGGGGTTTTAGGCTTGAAATTCTCAAGCCCATTCATTTATACTTGTCTAGGCCTCTACCTTGTGTTTGTTCCTCTTGCTTATCCTAGAGATGATTCTAGTCAATTCATTTCTCAGCTCTTAGTTATATTTCAATCCTTAACTCATACATTGGGTATAGTCCTTAACCAAGCTTAGCTAGATTCTAAATCCAATCCATATATCAAGCTTAGCTAGATTCTAAGTCTATTAAATTTGTCAACCAATAGGTGGAAAGAATAAATCTTATGATTTCATTCTAGACTATCAAACCATATGGGTTTGCATTATGGTGAGTTTAAACCCAACTAGTCACTAGATCAGTTATCACCTTTGTTAACTTTTGTTGTCCTAATATGTTAGCCTCATGAGGCCTATGCTCACCATTAAATTTTGATGATAATAGATATATGAATAGATGTTTTAATATCTTATTCAAGTGGTTTTGGTGCACACTGAATTTTGACTGATCAGGTTGAGTGCAATAGGCATGACAAGTGTAAGTTAGATT
This sequence comes from Phalaenopsis aphrodite, assembly GCA_003013225.1. Taxonomy (NCBI): domain Eukaryota; kingdom Viridiplantae; phylum Streptophyta; class Magnoliopsida; order Asparagales; family Orchidaceae; genus Phalaenopsis; species Phalaenopsis aphrodite. The sequence continues at coordinate 2,708,371 of NEWO01000008.1, forward strand.
TGTTTTGTCTTAGAATCCCCATAGGATGTCTCATATACATATAATTTGAAAATTAATAAGCTCATAAATAATTAATTTGTGAAAGTTTTATTTATGCATCTTGATTGTTCTCTTAACAATTCATTTTGGTTCAAATAATTTAATGCATCAATTCCACTAATCTTATTTAAACTAAGCTTATAAAATTAAGTAGGATAATGATATATTTTTAATTTAATAATTTCATATGTTAAAACTTAACAAAAAATTTCTTTTTTGTGTGTCTGAATTATACATATTTTAAAATCCTTAAAATTATTTTAGATGGTTGCATGAGTTGTTTTCTTGATTAAATTTTAATTAGCCCTTAAAGTTCATTTATAGTTCAAATAATATATATATAAACTATGATTCATAACTTAAGATGTTTTGCAATTTTAGAAGATTGTTAAGAGGTTGGGTTGTTATAAAGTTATTTATAATTGTAATTATAAAATATGATTTTTTTGGAAGAAGGAAATCAAAGTGAATTTGTTGGTTGATAATTATTAGCTTCTACATATCCAGATTCATCTTAATTAACAAATTGTACAATTATCTATTGTTTATGCAGAGTGTTCAGTTCTGGACAACTCTTTTATGGGAGAATTTGAATTTGGTAAAAAGCTTCTATTAATTGCCCTTGATTAGTAGGAGGGGAATGTTATTGCTTCTTCTTTTGAAAAGATGTCTGGAAGAGATCCTTGTTATAAGGTGATCAAAACTTTTGAAAATAACATTATTGATGTAGGGTTATATGAGGCTAAGACTTTTGGTAGTATGTTTACTTGGCAAAGAGGGAGAGTAATGGAAATATTGAATAGAATTATGTTGAAGAAAGAATGGATGAACAAATTTTATGTTTCAGAAGTCTCTCACTTAAATCGTACTGGCTCAGATCTTTCACATCTATTATTACGGGTAGAGGAATTTACTAAGGTTGGTGTTTTTTATTTTAGATTTCTTAATGTTTGGGTTGAACATGAAATTTTTTTACATGTTGTGAAAAACATTTAGGTGATTGAAAATAGCTCCTCGTGGTTAGACTTATGGTTATTACATAGGAAAATGGCAAAAACGTTGAATGAGTGGAATTGGAAGGTGTTTAGAGATATAAATAAAAAGGTGGTAAATGTTGAATTGTTGGTTAATAATTTGGAAGTTGACTTTGAGAAAGGAATTGTGGAGGAGGCTGAAATATTGAATGTGCTATGATTTCTTAATCAAGCAATTCAAGTTCAAGTGGATTTCTTTAAACAAAAGTCTACATACCTAAGTCATGTGGATGGTAATAGAAATACTAAATTCTTTCATGCTTGCATTAAAAAAGCTAATGTAGTCGAATACTATTCTTAAGATAAAGGATGATTCAGGAAATTAGTATTTTTATAAGATGATATTGCACTGAGTGTTGTTAACTTTTTAGTGAACTTTTTAAGGGAGGTAGATCTCTCTATTTTTGAAGTTGGTTTGTTTCATCGTGTGGTCGTCCGTATACACCTACTCGTGTTTAGACATTCTTGTCCCACAATAACACTCGACAATTTGTACTCGATTACTTGGCAGTGCCCTTGTACGCGTATGCTTGTTGAATTGAATCTCTTAATAAATTGGGTCGATAAAAGGCTTCCTTGAACTCATGGTGGTACTTAATGCCTATTTTTTATCAAATAACACTATTCTAGCGAAAAAAAAAACTTGAAATGATTTTTTGTGACCAATTTTTGAACATAAGTTTTTTTCAATAGGGTTTGTTTTGATGGATGAAAATTCATTAAAATTTCACTAGAAATTAATATTTTAGACTTCTTTTTTTGTGAAAGTTTTGATCGGAAAACTACTCTTCTTGTAGTATGTTATAAAAAAATGTAAAGAACATCAGTATAATTATGTAGATATTTAAGCATTTGTTGAGTTAGAGACTGTTTGGGGCAGCTTATAAGTGTGGGTGGTGTTTTCAAAACGTTGTCTTACCGTTTGGATGATAAGCTTTGCCGGACTTCGCTCCCACCGCACGACAATGGAGACTTTGGCGAAATTAAGAACACAACGAGACCATCACTTCATACTCATAAACATCTGATTTCTCCTTCTCTACTTCTCTATTTTGGAAGTGACATGAAAGAGAGGTAGAATATTCCATGAGTATCATTTCAATGTTCCTTCCCATGCAATTATCATATTAATTACAACTGGTTCAGATAAAAAAAACATTAAACAACATATATTAGAAAAAAGCAATATCTTTAATGACCATATAACTATTTTCAACGCATATGATCACTTGACATCCAATCTGAGAGATGGATATGAAAAGCATGGAGATGTTGAGGAGATAAGAGAGTATTCTGGGAGTGAATCAAAAGAGCTAAAGAGCATCCATATGATCAAATGAAGTCCATCGTCAAACTGATAATTGAGGGTGCGTTTAGAACAACTTGTGTTTATTCAGATAAATCGAAAATATGGACCGTGGTGTTCGACATGCGTTCCGTTTTTAGTATAAAAAATAAACTGTATTTTTGGATAAGCTACTCAAACGCAATTTTCAAATGATAGGACGACATTTTCAAAACACCACTGCGCAAATAACCTGCCCCAAACGGAATATGAGGCAGACAAAATCCTTTACTGCTATGTTTTTAGTTAATTCTCGAAAGCTTTTAAAAAAATAAAATTAATAAGTTTGCATGATTTTTTCTTATAAAACCTTATATAAATATTATGGGACACATGGATACAATAATATATAAAATTATTTACATACATGAGAATTCTATACATATCATCTTCTCTCAACGATATACAAGTGCTTTCAATAAATAGAGAAAGAGAGAGAGGAGAGAGAGAGAGAGAGATTGTGCTGCGAGCTGTGACATATTGTTAGAGCAGTCTCTTTAAAAGTCATAAGTCTTCTCAAGTCACGGATTCGAATTCCCTTCTAGCCAGTTTTCTCATAATGAGGGTGATCCTGTAATAGTTAGACACATGAGAATGATTGAGAGGTCAAGTGTTTGAATCCTTTCTGATTAGTTTACCGATAGTGAGGGCGGTCCTAAAATAGGACTGACTGATATTTAAAATATAAATAATAATGTTGAGGCATTGAGGAGGAAGAAATTGATAAATTCTGTACAAATTCTGTCATCTAGAGAGTTGTAGATAAGGACAAAGGATCTAGTTGCTCTGCTGCTCCATGAAGAAAATTCAAGCTGAAAGCCTGAGCACAAATGGATAAGAACAAATATATCCACGAAAGGACAAAGCTATCATCTTATCCATAATTATGAGTGGGGACAGCTTATGCCACTTGGCCATTTTCAATGGAGGGGGTGTGGGGACGTAGCAGAGACTTAGCAGTCATGCAGGAATTGCTGTCTTATTTTGCCTGAAATCTGAATACTTTTATCCTAATACTTATAATTATGTTTTTTAATGCTATCGTTGGCAAACTGTCACCGCAAAGATAACATGGCAAATCAACGTGCTGGGGACTTAGTATTTTTTAAATTATTTTTTTCAATATGTATTTAAAATTTGAATTTAATGCTGAACAAAATTCTTTATTTTTTTATTGTTTTTATTAAATAAAAAATATATAAATTTATGTATTTAAATTAAGGCAGTGATAAATGCTCTCAAATGCATATAAATTTTTGGGAGTAGTCTGATGAGAAGGACATAAAAAAGATATTGACAATGTTGAGTGCACTAGAGAGTTTGTGGTCAGGTGAATCCAGGAGTTTAAAGATCAGATGTTGGAAGTCATTTGAGGTGCTCTGACTTGAGAAAGAGCTCAACGGTCCTAGGATGAAGGGCTGACTCTCAACAGTAGAAGAGTCTCACAACTTTGGAAAGGAAAGACGACTCCTGATGCCTTGATAGTGCTCATGTGACATCTGTTTGGGTGTACCATGGCGCATTGTAAGCTTAAAAATACATTTTCACAATAAATTATGAGGTTGAACTGCCAGAGTGATTCAAGATCGTAGAATTGGAGTCCTATAAGGGGTAGACCGATCCAACCAACCGTATAGCCTAGTTTGAGTTAATTTTTGGTTTACTGAGGATGACCAACGTGTTGAAATGTCATATTTTCTTTATCATGCTGAGAGGGTCGACCCATAAGTGATTTAACATATTGTCGTCTAGAGTAATCATATGAATCCCTAGTTTCAAGCAGATATATATGGCATAATTTGCCATTGCCCAAGAGCCTTCAAAGAGCTCGCATGCCCTCCTATAGATCTATCTAGGACAGAGTGAGAACCTAAGCTCATTCATCACATATTTCTAGAAAGAGATGTTGGAAGTGGGGGACCTGAAACCTGAAGTCACCCATGTTGTCTTAGCTCAAGGGTTGAAGGAAGAGCTCGTTTGATACATGCTAGGCTTGTAGTGACAGAAGATACGCCGAGTTATTGTTGTTAGCCAACAACCACATATCGATTGAGGAGTATAACTACACCTTTACCTCCTCTAAAGAAAAACTCACCGCTTGTCACCAATAGAAAGGACCGCCCAAGGAAAATGATGGAGGCTGAGACCTAATCTATGTCCTTCCACCAATTCTCGCTTTGCAGATGACCGAACACCCTAAGATCATAAGACAACCAATATAATACACCAGTGAGGGAATCAAGCCCAGTTCTGACCAGCGACATACTCAATATTTGGAACAATAACCACCTAATCATGAGATCCCAGACTGACTTTGTTGAAGGTTTACATGGATGAGATAATAGAACCCATCAAAAATAAATATTTTTTTAAAGAAGGCACCCACAATAAAACCCGGAGCCTACCTCCGAGATTTAAAAAGCATTGTGGCTACCATCATGACCACGATCACGACATAAAGAAGTGTCGACAATTCCAATTCCTGAATAAAGATCTGATAAAGGCCATAAAGTTGAAGGAGTTTGTGCCACCCAGACCAATGACCTAGTGGGATGGGAAATGCCTTAATTGAGAAAATAACTGGCGACCTAGTCAAAGTTCATGAAATTCATATCACTGACATAATTCCTACCATCTTTGGAAGAGACTCATCCTGTCGAGCCAGCCTTAAGATTGTTCGATTGGGAGGGCTATGTGTAGCCGTTCAGATGCCCAAAGGTAGCTCACATCCCTCCACGGGCTTCACTGATGATGACTTACTCGTTATGGGTAACCCCTATAATGACATTATCGTTGTAGGCCAACTCTAACAACTTGGTTAATGTCTTCGGTTGTTGCAGGTTTAAAGAGTATTTGAAGGGTCCTTCCTTTAGCCTTGAACTAGTAAAACATGAGCTACTATCAGGTCCAAGTCCCATAATCAAACCATACCTTCTTGGAAGCAGGTGATGAATAAGCACAAACTCTCACATGTAGATCTTTCTTCCTGGAAAGTGTGCCTTAAGTGACCTCTAACTTCTAGTCCTTCAACTCCTGTATTTGTTGGGTCAGTAATCATTTGTTGCACTCCATATTACTAGTGAATCTGTTATGAGGTTCTTCTCATGGCTACTCCTCTTCTTATGTGTGTCATAATTCACGTTTACTATGATGTTGAATCCAAATTTATACGTGAATGACACCCAAGGAATACAATATAAATAAAAAGAGACAAAGAGAGAGGGATGAACAGTAATCAATTATGTCTTATTCATAAAATATATTCTATATTTTAAGAGAAGAGTGTAGAATGATGATATTATATTTTTTCCTGTATTTGGAAGAGGTATGTATTAGAGTATTTATGGTATTTTACATGTATTGAATTTTCTTTTATCTGCTTTCTGACTTGATTGACTAAGGTTAGTTGGCTTTAAGCCAGCGGGATTAGCTCAGTTGGTTGAGGTTGGTTGACATGGTTAGATCGATTGATCAAGCTTGATTGTCAATATTTAATATCGGGCGAGGAACTTTTAGAGCATCCATGAGATTGTTGAAGATACTTGTTAGTTTTGATTTATGAATTTTGAAAATATGGGGCATTATTAATCTCAAATATTTAATTATTTAAATAATCAAATAGAAAATCAAAAGTAATATACCATCTTGAAAGATAAAAATATCACTTTGTGATGGGTTTAATTATATATATAAAGAAATTTTATATATTTACATGGTTTTCATTTATACTAATAGATCTTTCCCTTATCTAGTCTTCAAGACTAGATATGATTTAGATTAATCTTGGGTGCTAAATTTTTATAAAGACAAACCTCAATAGTTAATTACATTTTAAGAAATGAAGCACCTTAAGGAAACTGTCAATTAAGGTGCTGGTTTTATCTTTAATAAATTTTTAAGTTCAATGTTCACGATTGATTATTAAAAGTATCAAATAGAAAATCACAGTAGTTGAATAGTTATTTAAGAAACCTAAAAGAGAAAAAGTAAGAGATATCGAAAATACTGAAAAAAAGTCAGTGTCATCTCAATTATCATGTTATTGGACTTTATCAATTTTTTGAAAGTAAAATTTATTTAATATTTCAATTGACATCTTGTTTAAAATTTAAGACGTACATCACATGATATATGATAGTGAGAAGACCTAGAAGGTGAGGTTTTATGTTGTAACTATGATTACGTTAGTTTGATTTGTCATCTATTGTGACTCGTAGATCAGCTGCCACCACCTGGTCATCTTGATCGAACACTTCTGTCGACTTGATTGATTGACCACCACCAATTCGATCATCTTAATTGACCTCTTTTGATTGACTTGATTGATAACTCACCTTTGATTTGATTGATCAATCAAACACTTCATGTTTGTATGTTGCATTTGTGCATGCTTCCTTCACATTGCCCTCATTAGTACATCCACACTTGCACCCTGTCGTGCATTTGTGAGCATATGTCCTCATATGCTCATGATAAGTATTTGTGCCTCTCACGGGCACATTATCCTATACATTTGATGTGTGGCATCCTTATGTCACTTTGCACCATGACATAAGTTGTTTGTAATTGCACTTTCTAACCTTGTGTGTTTGCCTGCATAGCATCTTGTATGTCCATGACCTATATGCTTGAAGCTTTTTCATTTAGACTTGTGTTCTCATACACTTACCTAACACATTCACACATCATGTGAATAAATGGCTTGCTATCAAGCCCATCCGTGGCAAGAATCTTTCTAACGAGAGATATGTCATCTTTTTTCCTATGACATCACCCATATACACCATAAGTATGTCACATCGTGTTACCTAGCACGAATCACGATCCAAAGGCCTCTGAAACCTCCAAGTGTGTGTGTGTGTCCACTCGGTCACATGACTACCACTTAGTATGGATCATGCCCCAAAGGCCTCTGAATCCATTTGATGTGCAAGTTATGTCGCTCATGCCACCGCCTTGGGATTCATATGTATGTCATATGTCTTGAGCTTTGCATTTTCACTTCTGCACTATTGGCGCGTTCGTTATGGATATATGCTATCATATATTTATGACAAATGTTTGCTATCCGGTGATTGCTCCTACCATCAATAGAGCGGTTACAAAGCATCATATCACTTTACATGCTTGCATGTGCATTGCTCGATGATAGAACTTACTCGTTAGTTGAGTGACTCGTTGTTGGTCGCGATGCGGTACCAAGTATTTCTCGTGAGAAAGCCTCAGTGGGTAATACCAGCTATCGCACCGTGACTAGCACGTGCATGTTGTGCTAAGGTTCTAATGAGTCTAATTGGTGCCACTTAGACTTTTTCCATCCTATGACCTATTTTAAAAATATTAAAAAGTATATTTTCTAATATTTCATATGCATCATATCTTTTTCAAAATCTATTTTGAAACTACTGCACATAGTTTAGACCATACATGAGGTTAACATTTTAAATGTTTTGTTTATAAAAAAAGTGACATTTAGTGGCACCTCTTAGAATCCTTGGATCCTTAGGATAGATATGGGGTCCATCAAAACATAAGCCAGCCTTTTTTTCTTTCCTACATCCTGCACACACTTAGATGTTGTGAGTAGAACACTAAATGTAGATGGTGTACTAGGTCAGGACTAGGGTTCTAGATTGTCTTTTTTGATATTATGACTATTGTTCTCTGCTCTTTTGGTTGCCTTAGCCAGACAACTTTTTGCATGCTGCCTTTTGTAAGTTTACTTGGGTATGAGACATGTGCACTAGTATATATATAGGAGCGGTCTTCTTGTAGGAATCCATGTCCATTAGAGAGGTGTATTAATAAATTAAACTAATGCATTTTGTGCAGGTGATTTCTTAGCTCTCCTCTCACCGGACAAGGTTCACTATGTTGCATGCCTAACCTACACTAACCTACTTTTTATGCAGTTCAATTCTTTTTTTTTATGATTTTATCAAGTACTTCTTAGAGTCCCTATGCTCTAGTCTGTATCAAAAATAAAGTATAGGCATGTGTTCCGAGATGTCTAATGGGATGGGAGGAACCAGGTGACGGGGATCAGGAGCTACAAGCTTGTGTCTCGTACCTTAATTTTGAATCATCCTTGACGTATAACATTAAAATTGGGCATGTATATGTTGTTCCTGGCTGACTTTTTGCTTTTCTGTGATATGTTGTCAACCCAAAGGCACCCAACCTTTATTACTTATATTCGGCTTATTTACTATTGTGTAGCGTGCTTGAAGTTTCCTCTTTCTTTGCTTGTGGATTATCTGAGCTCATTATGAATATAATTTAGGCTCTCTAGGGACCTAAAATTATAATTTTTTCTACAAATTCCAAATAAAATATTGATATTAATCAAAACTTAGGATAAAAATATTTCAAGATTTTCAAAACTTGCTTTACTTTCCTTCATGGCCTCTGAACCAAATTTAACATAGTTTTAGATTGCATGACTATCATCCAATTCATACTAATAAGGCCTCCACAATAGAGCTTGTATAGATAATTGCATTATTTTGCATGTCCTGAGGAGAAGTGTCTGTGCTTCTTTAACTTGAATTGCTCAACATAAGATTTCTACTCATGTAGTTGTTTAGCGCACTTAGAGTGTTAGTGGCTTCCCCAAACCAGACGAGGAATAATTCCTTTGTGAGAGCATCTCAGCTTCGTCTCCGTACCTCTCTTTCTTTTTCATCTAGTGACTTCTTCGCCACTTTGGCAGGAATAAGTGTCACCTCTACTTTCTTCTTATATAGGGTCATATGATTTAGAGTTTTCTTCTCCTGAACTTAGAGCTATCGAGGTTTCCTTGGATGGCACAATTCACAGATTGCTAACAAGCTCTAGTCGGGATAAGTCGACTACCTTCATGACCAGGGACATAGTTATCCATGGAATCCAGACCTGACTATCTCTACCCAATTAGGATTACTCTACCATTCATTTGCTTAATCAATTTGAGCCCTGTCGTTCCTTTTGATGCTTCATCAATGTCGTCTCATAGGCCTCAATTGCAGCAGAGTGTCGCCCGTTTGGGATACGTCAGTTCACTCTCTACCCTTATGAGGTGACTTTGCTATTTCATAGGCCTCAACTACCAAGGAGCCACAATCTATGTAGGATCGTGAAAGACTTGTTCTCTGCTCGTATGACTTTACATGTGCTTTAAAGGTGTTGAGATGTTCCTGTGAGAGAACCATCCTTTGTGACATACTCTCACTAGTTATCACTTAAACGTAAGAAGGACTCCTTTGGTTAATAATATTCTTGGGCATCCCCAAAAATGTAATTAACCAAACTAGATACATTCCATTGGGAGTGTTCTTGAACCCAGGAAAAATAAAAATTTGGTTCTCTTGTTACTTGGGTAGCTTATGTAGGTATCTTTGTGGATATTCAGTTCAAGTTATCTCGATCAGATTTTGTTTGGACGTACATCCTTGACCTATCACACGAGGTTTACCACACATAAACTCCTCAGGTTTCTTCTTCAAATTTGTTTGCTAGTCTTTGTCTTATTTCTCTATTTTTTGGTTCATTCCCTTCTTAGAATCATTTTGACAATTTAAGTAAGAGGGCCCTTTGGAATAAGAAATCCTAAGAAAATGATTAGATAGACTGGTGACTTCGAGTCACAAAAAAGAACCGAAACACACATCTGAATATTTTTGTTTGTTCAATTGAGGTTCATCCTTCATTTCATGTTCATTTTCCCTTGGATAGTTTGGATGTTAATAATTCAATAATTATGATAGGCACCTTAACTCTAGAAAATAAAAGACACTGAAGGAAAGTAAACATACATTTACTACAACAACTTAAGTTTACTACAGTGCTTTCCAAAACAAAGTAAATATATGCTAAGCTTATTATATCTTTGCAAAATAATGTCAGCAAATAATAACATGTAAAAGAAATTTACATAACATAAGAAAATGACTATCTACTCATCATAAACATTTAGTCTAATGAGGAAAACTTGGCTTGATCAATCATTTTAAATGAATGAGCAAACCACACAAACACAACACATAGAGAACAACAAAACATAACGATGTCAACTCGACCTAATCTTAAAACTAGGATCAGTTTCCTAAGAAAGTATAAAGATGGTGAGTGAGGTGAGAGGGAGCCAAACTAAGACTTATTGTTCAAATTATAAATTTTATTATTTTTGTTCAAATTTAACCAAGATATAAGTTTTATTTTGAATTTTTATAATTTCTGAATTTTTAAGAATTTGTATTACTTTTATTTGAAATTATTTTATTAGTTGGGTTAAATGTCTTATATATATATATATATATGCTTATGAGGCATTTATAAATATTCAACAATTCTTAATGCTTATAAGATGCTACACATCATTTAAAAAAGTGCTTATAGACCTTATGAAGCAAAAGATATATTTAATAAATATTAGAAATTTTGATTATTTTGTGATTTTTTGTGATTTAAATTGGTTTTCTTTCATGATTTTTAAGGTTTCATATATTTTGACATAAATATTTTCAAATTATTTGAAAATATTTTTTAAAAGTTATTATTGAATTCAAAAGCACAATGTAAGAAAATAGTGAATTTTAATTTTTTTTAATTTATTTGAATTATTTAAATTTTTAGGGTATTCTTGGTTGAAAATTCATATTAAATCCAAAATGACCTCTAAATAAAGTCTTTGAAATATAATTCTAAACAAAATCTAAAATTTTCAAGTCATTTTGAGCACATTTTGAATTTATATAAATTATTACATTTATTAAAGAGATTAATATTAAAAAAAATATTAAAATTTATTTAATAAAAAATATTTTATATATTTTGGTTCCTTTTTATTCACTTAATCTATTAATGAAAATTTTACTCATTTGGAGTTTCCTTCAAGAAGTTATGAGGTTTTGACCATGTAGTGGTATATTTGCTAAGTTTAATAGTGAAGAAGGTATATTTGTAATTTTTGGAAAAGTTCTCAAATATGCTAATTTTCTCTTTTAAACACATGAATTTTATTATTTAATTACTTTTTAAATTATTATTAGAGATTCAAATAAGGTTTTGAAGGTTTTAGGTTTGAGAAATTCATTTTGGTGGCTTAAAACTAATAGGGGTGTATTTGTAATTTTGAGAAACTAAAAAGTCACTAATTTTTTATTTTTTAGTTAATTTTTAATCATTTGAGATTATATTTTATATATTTTAATGTTTAATTTTTCAATTTAATGATTTAAAAGTAATTTTTCCAACATTTCAAGTATTTGCAAATATACCTTTCTTCATAATTTTGCTTTTCATTTCAACATCTAACTTAACTATTTCATTTCAAATATTCAATGGATCATAACATCAAAACTTAGAAAGATAATTCTATATTTTTAATGAAATTTGAAAATAGAAGGTTCAAAATGCAAAATTCAGATTTATAAATATACCCTTATATTTCCCTAGAGAGATTTATTGAATTCCTATTGATGAAACCAATATTTTATTTGTTAAACTTTATGTTTAAAATGTTTGATTGAAATTTCCATTTGATTTTTATATTTATCTATTTTTTATTTATATTTTTTTTTTGTCAAATTAATTATTAATTTCTATAGGAAATTATGATTTATTAGTTATTATTTGTTTCCATGCTTAGCAAAATTAGGGGAACAAATTGAGGTTAGAGACTTGATGTGGCCCAAATTTTACTAAATTTTGAATTATTTTGAATTTTTAATTTTTTTTAATATTTTAGTAGGTTTTATTTAATTAAGGAATTATTATAAGTAAATTCATTTTTATTTTATTCTGTTTTTCACTGAATTCAAATCTTTTTTTTTTATTTTTTTTATGATATTTATTTATTTATTTATGAATTTTCAAAGTTTGTTTTAGCTTTATGTATTTAATTATATAAGGAAAAAATAGGAATTTTTCTTTAAAGTCGCATTCCACCTATGTTGCCACCTCAGCCTCCATGTCAGTCAAATCATTATCGCTTTTATATGTGTCATCATTTTTTTTTGTTCAATCGTTGTGCTACTACATAAGCTCAGGATCTCGTATGAGGAACACTCTGCAGTTTCTACATGGATAGAAATCACAACCCTCCATTTCTAATATAAATGAATAAACGACAATGGTTCTCCTTCCCAAATGGAACGATGAACATCAGTGTTCGTGAGAAAATGCGTGATTTACACGATCCTATGCTTGATCCTAAGATCATATCTGTTCAATAAGATTTTTAGGTCCAATCGAATATTTCGGTCCTTAGGGTGACATCTTATAGTCAAAACTTTGTGATTTAAAGTTTTTTTCACAAAGTACCACTACCACACATATATCTAAGTTTTCAGATGAATACGTCATTCCAAGATGAGTTCCTTTGATTTGATTGCTTTGGAGGACATGTTTGAGCTCCACATACCTCTATTAAGCTTGTATTACCTTGGTTTAACTCCTTTGAATGTTCTTGATCAAGAGATCCCTCAATTTGGTCTTGGAGTAGGTTAAAGAGCTTGGAATGGTGGATTTTCAATAGAGGATTGGGTTTTTGGATCCTTAGATATGTTGGGCTTGGGTTGAAGAATTATGAAGTGGATGTGGGTATTCAAAGTTGTCTAGCTCAGGTTGGTGAAATCCATGTCAAATCATTTAAGGTTTGGTTTTGAGACGGAATGAAGGATGAGCTAGGGGGTGTAGAAATGAATTTGTTTGAGTGTCGCATGGGAATTAGCTCGGATCCATTTCTCAACCCAAGACTGGTATTTATAGTCATTTGAGAATGGGTTGGGCTCAACTATTAGCCAAAGAGGATTTGACACGTGTGTGGTCAAATTTAGTGTGTGACCTATGGGGTGATGCCACTTGTGCTTTGAGAGGTGCATAGGTTCCAATGGTCTGGAAGGTGGTTGGCTAGCTTGGGTGCACCCCATTGGGTGGTTCAATCAATTAGAGAGGTTTGGGGTGTGACCAATAGGATTGAGCCATGTGTTGGGTTATTTAGGCCAATAATTGATTCAAAACAAGTGGATCTTAGTTGGCTTGAATTTAGATTAGCGAGGCTTGCAAGTAGCTTGGAATTAGCTTGGCATTAGCTCATTTAGGCTTGGTTTAGGTTCAAAGAACAAGGGGTTTGAGATTGAGATAGGGTGACTTGAATGATGCTTCTAATTTTTATTTTATTTAAATTTTAAATTTTAATGGAATTCTTTGTGAATTTATTTCTATTTTATTTTGTGATTTTGATAAAATTTTCATGGATTTGATTTTATTTAATTTTAATTTTAGTTTTAATTTGTGATTTAATTCTATCCTCTCTTTTATTAAAAGATAAATCTTATCCTAGTTTAAAATGAACATTATATCTAATGTGCTCTTTATGAACCAAAGAAGGAGTTATCCAATGAGTTAAAAGAAGGAGAGTGCAAATTGCCCAAAGAAAGACCAAATTGAATACCGAAGTATCTAGCCTATATGGACTCAACTTAAGCTTCAATGATTTAATCTCAACCAACTCAACAAAATGTTAAGAATTCAAAGTCCAACATATAAACCTATAAGGAGTGAAGATGTGGTTCAAAATTCTAATATGATATTTGTACCATTATTAGTCTTCTAGGAAAAACAATCAAGAAAATCCTATGGCTAAATCCTGAATTCTAGAAAGAGAAGGAATAAGGAAGACCTTATGCAAAAATGAGGCAAACAATATTGTGGAATTAGATCTTCTCTTAGATTAGCTCCATTTAAGGGTAGGTTATTGTATAGAGTCAGTTTCTTACAGTGGTTGGCACAGATGCTCTTTCGTCTCATTTTTAGTCAGATGACCCGATTTCGAATCATTCAGTTGTCTTTTTGTCTCTTATTGGCTTAGCTCATATGATTTCATTGAGTCACTCAAGTGAGTCTTATGCTTTTCTGATAGTGGGCCATATATATGTATATCCAACCCATCATTAGTTTAACGAGAAATTAACTAAAATTAAAAATAAATTAACGTTAAATTTAACAACTTTGAGCTTAATTTTAATTCCATTGAATTGTTAGATTATCTAAATTAAAAATATATAATATTTTATGCAATAAAAAGTTATAATTGAAGCATAACCTTGCCCTAGTCATATAATGGTAGCTCGTAACCACACCGAACTTCAAGCACCATAGTAAGTCTAGCATTACTTCAAAAACTTCTATGCATCAATACACCCTCTTGGACTTTCTTCCTTGTGATCAAGTCATTATTCTGCATGTTCTTCACCTAGCACAAACAGCTATACAAAATGATCATGACTTAAAATATAATAAATGAAATAAGCTCTTACACACGTAGATGAAGTGCGTGTGAAAGCTAAAAGCTCAAAGAAGTTTTGGAAAGAAAATAGTGAAAAAAACTAAGGTGGCCACAACTACAAGTCTGAAGAATACTCCAATGTGGTTTGGATAAAGCTTAAAATGCACTAGATATCTCATTGTGAAGAATCTACAAAAATGCTACTTGGCGTTGAAATGAAGAAGATATCAAGGAGGCATGGCTTCGGATTATGCCTAAGGATTTCATTTTCGAATCAAAAGAATGTGCCGTCGAGGCTGAGCTTGTTGATTTAGAATGGTCAAGTTCGATAGGTTCAGGATCATGTCTAATGGTCCTTGGAGATGCAAGCAATTAGGACTAGAAGCGAAGGCGAATTGGAGCCGGAAGATATAATTGGTGTGAAACAATAAGCGACTTGTAGGAATGATGGAAAAAGTGGCAATCTTAGACAAGGGCATAAATGATTAAGCAACTGACAATTAAGATCAATGAAAGATTAAAAAAAAAAAAAAATACAAATCGTGTCCTACAAATAACAATTCAAGATCAACAAGAACATTTAGAAATAGAGGAAAGAAGATACAGATGTTTGATATGTCGACAGATGTGTGCTTCTATATTGAATTTATGAGCATTAGGTTCTATAGTTGATTGTTTCAAGCCTCTGGATGGCTTAATGAATATGAAATTCACAGTTCAATTCTAAAACCAGAAGAATTAAAGGCTTCACAATTCGACATAAGGTTCTCAGTATTATTTTCGATATAGTAAATGACATGCACTTTCTTAAAAAGGCAGACATAAATTCCACAAAAACTTATGAGGAATTATGTAATGAAAACATATAACAACATTAAAAACCCAAAAAAAAGTACTATAAAATTGCATAAACAAAACAAATTCTAATTCTGACTTTATTTAATCTGAAATAGGTTTGGTGGAACATGCAAGCATAAACACAGGTATATATATAACTCTAGTTATAGGAGAAAAAAAAAAAAAAACAAAACAAAACAAAAAACAAAAATGTTGGGCAACCTCCCCTCACAGGCAGAAAACATAAGATCATACTCTGCCTTCAAGTAGCTCACAGAGGACTTGGAACTGATGCGTTAAGCGATACGAAAGAAGTGCTAGAAGAATTGGATAAGGTAGCAGCATCATCTACAAGACTGTCATCATCTTGGCTACACCTTTGCTCTGAATTCGATGACATGACAGGGAGCTTGTTTGTTTGTTGCTTTTTATTCGGTCGCCCTTCTTCCAAACCAAATTCAACAGGCAGAGATGCAACAGGAGAGTATAATCCATTCAAGGCAGCACTGCCACCATCAGCTGGCTGTGTTGTAGCAGCAGCAGATTTAATAGCAAATTCCTGTGGAGGTCCCCATATACCGCCTACCAAAATGAACTGTGGTTGATTCAGAGTGCTATTGCTATTGCTGCTTCGAACAGTAACCACTGGCCGCCTCATATGTAGACGATATTTCTATAGCAAATAGTAGTTCATGAATAAGAAAGCTAAAAGAAAATGGAACAAAATGTGTCATAGGCAAGAGTTTCACTTATTAAGATATTGTCCGCTTCGATCAAAACGGCTTTACAAATTTGTCCTCAAAATGTAACATCTTAGGATTGTAATTCATCCTAGGAGTGCTCTAACATGTTCATGTTTAACTATGTTTTTGATGAAATACTAAAAAGTATCTTAATATTCAAGAGTTTTGCTCATGGTTTAAAATTTTAGAACATAATCAGAAACAGAGATTCACTTATTTGAATCATTAAAATAAAGAGAGCACCTCTTAGTTCTATAGATATATGTTAGTTTTTCAACTCACGCATACACCTGTACATGCCAGGTTTTGAGTCAAAACCTTGTGGTAGGAGAAGAAGAACCCAACCACTGGGTTTGTAGGCTGAAAAACTAGATTGATAGAATATTACCTAAAATTTTTTAGACCAGTTCCAATTAGATCTTAGCATATCCAACAAATATATACCTCAGTATTGTAATTCATAAGTTTTCTAAAATAATCAATCATAAAATAACTCTGAGGTTGGCGAAATATTTGCGTACATAAGATGTACGCAGCGCTGCGTACATCAGGGGTTATTCAGGGGGTACAATGAGATTATATCTGGGTTATACCCCCTTGTAACCTCCGGTATAACCCGAATATAACTCCCCTGCACCCCCAGAATAACCTCTGATGTACGCAGCGCTGTGTACATCTTATGTACGCAAATATTTGGAAAAAAAAAGACCAGCCTTAATAAACACAGTTCTTATCTTTACTCATATCTGGAATTCTAAATGGCCAAATCTTGGCAAATTCAACAAAAAGACCAGCCTTAATGAAGGGGAGCCACTAACGGAAATAAACATTTAACAGCTTCAGGGGAAAAACAAGAACAATTCTTGCATTATTCAATCATAAATGTTACACAATATTTTTCTCTGGCAGGAAAGCTATTTAGACATAAACGCATCAAGTAAAAATCTTTACCTGCAAATGGGACTTCACCTCATCGTTAGTAAGGCCGTCGACCATCATTATCTCCCTGATCTGCTTCGGCGTCGCGGCTGCAACCACCCATAAAAGAAAATCAGCAAACCAGAAAACCAGTCATTTTCCACAAAAAAAATTCAAGAACATTCAGAATAATCGCTAATTCAAGGAATGATGGATATCTCACAGTGGGATCCTCCAAGTTGTTCAAGAGCATTCAAGAACTTGCGGTGCAGACTGGGAGACCAACACCTTCTCTGCTTCCTGTTAGACCGAGCAGGGACCAGCGACTGACCCTCCTCCGCCTCCTTCTCCACACCTTCACCGCCATCTCGTCTTCCTCCTGAGGTGGAGCTAACATCAGCCGCAACCGCAGTCCCCAAAACTTCCGGCATCAATTTGTTTCTTTCAAATGGCTGAAAGGCTTTCCCCACCCTCCTCGCATTAGGCCTCCTCAAGGTGCACTGATCAAACGAACAACGCCCCAATTTGACTACCAAGAAATCAGATCAGCAAAAGAAAACAAAAATCGCTGCTCACCCCTTCAGCCGGTACTCCATCTTCCTCTAGAGGACTCCATAACTGCGCAGATCTGAGCCAATCCTTCTTGCAATTAAAAGCTTCCTTCTCCATCAACGACTTCTCGCCGGAAATCTCATCGCTCTCCATTTGCTGCTGCAAGCTATCAATCGCTGCAAGAGCCAAGATGAGAAAGAGGTAAGAAGAAGTGGGAAACACTGAACCCACTGATAAGAGGTGATTTGATCAGTACCTTCGTTGACGAGCTGCAAACAGAGAGGGAGTTCGCGGGAGAACATCTGGATCTTGCGTCGCTCTTCTTCGAGGGCCGAAATGAAGCCCCGGTGCCTCTGTTTCCATTCCACCATGACTATACCGCTGCAAGAAGATGGAAGAAGGAGCAGAGAGAGAGAGAGAGAGAGAGAGGAATGGGGGAGAAAAAAAGGGAATCAACTCGGGGTCGAGGCGTCGCGTACGCAAGCGAATCTTATGAGGGGTTGTCTCGTGAATATTCGGCGGGGCGATGCCGCAGATTCGCGTGGCCGGCCGAGAGGTGCTGGCGCTGACGTCAGACGGATAAGATCCGGTGAGCCCGGATTGTTGTTATTGGGCTTTGTTGGGCTGGCATCAATCAAAACAAGGCCCACAACAATGTATGACTTATTTTGAATTTAGGGTGGAAGTGGGTTAAGTCAACTCCTGTGCTACTTCGTACTTGGCTGGACAAGTGGCTCTTGACTTGAGCCAAATTAGCCCTACTTCGTAGCTCGTGAGTTATAACGTTTTAAAAAAAGTTTTAAAAAAAATATTAATATTAAATATGTTCACGATGTATTAAATTTGAAAATTTTATCTTTAAAGTATTAAAAATATTTTTTTGTTTTAAGATATTGTATTTTATATAAAGTGATTTCTTATTATTTCTTCTAGTTATTCATTTCATTTATAATTTTATTGTAACACTATTTTAAATTAATATCATTTTCTATCTTTTATAATAATCAAGTCGGGTCGTGAGCCAGCTTAAACTCGTAAATTAAGGGCGTGTTTCGGGCAGCTTTTTAGCTGCGACGCGGCGGGAGAGTGCAAAAAGGTGAGTTTGGAAATGATAGTGCGACGGCTTTCTGGAAAAAGCTTATCTAAAAACAATCTGCGGCCCACATTTTGTTCGCGACATATTACTGTGGGTGCCCCTTTTTTCTTATGTTTCTATTTGTGTGACCCTTTTTTTGTCATGCTTCTCTCACATCTCTTCAGAGCCCTAGCTCCTTTCTTCTGTCTTCCTTATCTCTGGTAGTTGGTTCGGGCGGCATACCCTCTCATCTCTAGGGGTGTAAACAAGTCGAACACGAGCGAGCCCAGACTCAGCTTGTGTTCGGCTCGTTTATATTTTGAGCTCAAAAACTGTGTTCGTGTTCAACTCGTTTGATTAACAAGCCGAACACAATCCATTTACAAGCAAAGAGCAGTTTTAACTACTCTAATCACGTAGCCATAAGATATTAAGAATTTGGGCAAGATTTAAAAATTATTGTTTATATTAAAACATTATTTGTATCTAATTTAATAATTTTTATTCTATTTTCTTAATTAATATTTTTAATTGATTATAAATCTTTGTAGCCTTGTAGTCAATTAATTTTTTTAAAAATACTACCCATCAGTATATATATATATATATATATATATATATATATATATATATATATAT
>NEWO01000008.1:2731244-2775964 GCA_003013225.1 Phalaenopsis aphrodite
CAATGAGGATGATGAATGAAAAAGTAGATGGGTATGTTGTACTGTAGACAATGAGGATGATGAATGAAAAAGTAGATGGGTATGTTGTACTGTAGGTGTATCATTATCTTCCCCGCTCAAGTTAATGGTTGGATTGAAGATGATTGGCTTGTCTTTGAGTTTGTGGAAGCGAGGCGTAGGAAGTGCCTTGGTAGAGATATCTGGAGCTATGTGGGAGAATAACCATGTGTGAATCTTGGCCCCGTTATGCTCAAGTGGATATCACACACTAATGACATAAAAAATGATGCCAACAGGTCTTGAAGAAGTGTCTACTGCGAGATTCGGTTGTGAGACTAAACTTGAATTGGTAATTTGAATTGATTACACAATCAGTGGCTTCTAATAGGCATGAGTTGATTAGTGGAACAAATATAGAATATATGATAATAACATTAATTTTGAATTAAATATTGGAGATATGACAATATCATTAATTTTGAATTTGAATCTTAAATTCAAATTCAAAATTCAAATATGTGTAATCAATTCAAATAGACGCAAATTGATGACACTTAATTCTCTTGTCTTTATTGTGTATGTTTCTTTTTTTGTTTCGGTATGTCTTAGTTAGTATAAATTGGGTGTTGTGTTGCATTGTAAAAATACCCCAGACTTGTATCTTTCCACTCCTTCAAAAATAATAAAAAGAGAATTCTCAAAAGTCCAATCTCATTTTTCGATTTGTCCTTTAGCGATCCATTAAATTGGAACCAACATTTGGTATCAGAGCCTAAGCCGAAGGACATGTCGTCACCTAGCAAAACTATCATAGGAGATATGATAGCAACAAAGATCGGAAGAGAAGGGAATGTAACACTTTCTTATCCGTTACTCACAAAGAGTAATTACTCGGTGTGGGGGTTGAAGATGTGTGTGAACCTACAAGCTCAAGGAGTGTGGGAAGCCGTGGAGCAAGACGAGGTTGAAGAGCGTAAGGATGGAATGACTCTCGCTGCCATCTATCAAGCACTACCGGAGGACGTTCTTCTCATGGTGGCAGAGAAGGATTCCGCCAAGCTAGCATGGGAGACACTGAAGACGATGCACGTCGGCGTGGAGCGAGTCATGGAGGCGAAAATGAAGACCTTGAGGACTCACTTTGAGGCAATCCGCATGAAGGATGGAGAGATGGTGGACAATTTTGCCAAGAAATTGACGTCCATTGTGACAAGCATCCGCTCGTTGGGAGAGAAGATGGAGGAGATCTCCGTCTTCAAGAAGTTCCTTCGAGCCGTACCACAAAAATACATGCAGATCGTCACCGCGATCGAGCAATTCGGTGACCTAAAAAACATGACCGTCGAGGAGGTCGTCGGTCGTCTCAAAGTCCACGAAGAGAGACTTCGCGACTACGAAGACTAAGAGGAGGAGAAGCACCTCTTGCTCACGCATGCAGAATGGATGTCTCAAATGAAGAAAAACGGAGAAGCCGATTTTTCTTTCGGATCGTCGAGTAGTGGCAGCAACGGTGGAGATAACCGAGGTCGTGGCAAAGGGCGGGGACGAGGGCAAGTTCGAGGTGGAGAAAGCTTACCTCGACAAGAAGACATCAAACCCTGCAAAGACAAGAGCACAGAGAAGTGTTACAATTGTCAAAAGTACGGACACTACGCGTCCGAATGTCGTAGCAAGAAGCCCGAAGAGGAAGCGAACCTTACTAGCCTCCATGACGAGGAGCCAGTGTTGATGTTTGCCGAGGGAGTGGCGAATCCCTTACCCGAAGACGAGGAGACAAATCTCGAAGAGATCACGCAAGAATCGTCCAAGGAGGAACCAGAGGGAGTGTTACTCAATGAAGAAAAAGTCAAGGCGAACCTCCTCGCAAGTGGCGAGGAGTATAATCACACCGACGTATGGTATCTTGACAATGGAGTAAGCAACCACATGACAGGCCATCGAGAGAAGTTCAATGAGCTCGACGAGAAGATCACCAGAAATGTGAAGTTCAGAGACGGCTCACTCATCGAGATCAAGGGCCGAGGAACCATTCTGTTTGTGTGTAAAAATGGCGATCAACGTCTGATGACCGAGGTATATTACATTCTGAAATTAAAAAGTAATATCATAAGTCTTGGTCAGACGACAGAAGAAGGCAACACGATCACCTTAGTCGGCTCATTCTTGAAGATGTTCGACCGAAATGACGCCCTGTTGATGAAGGCAGAAAAATCGTCAAATCGGTTGTACAAGTTTTCCCTCGAGACAAGCCAACCCGCTTCTCTATTAGCATCACTAGCAGATCCGGCTTGGTTATGGCATGCGAGACTTGGACATGTAAACTTTTATGCGCTCAAAATGATGGCGGAGAAGGAGATGGCCATAGGGCTGCCTAAGATCACACACCCCAACAAAGTGTGTGAGAGTTGCATGATTTCAAAGCAAACAAGACTGCTGTTTCCTGCCCAAGCCAACTTCCGAGCCGAGCACCCTCTACAACTTGTGCACGCGGATCTGTGTGGTCCGATCACCCCGACATCACTCGCTGGTAACAAGTATTTCTTTTTACTTGTTGATGATTATAGTCGTTGGATGTGGGTGTACATGCTCAAAGAAATAAGAGAAGCTTCTGAAACATTCAAGAAGTTCAAGAAGCTCGTGGAGAACACGTCGGAGTACAAGTTGAAGACTTTACAAACTGATCGAGGTGACGAGTTCACTTCCCTGAAATTCACGGAGTACTGCAGAGAAGAGGGAGTCGAGCGTCATCTCACGGCATCGTACACACCTCAGCAAAATGGTGTGGTGGAGAGGAGAAATCGCACCGTGATGGGCACCGCGAGAAGCTTGCTTAAAAGCATGCAAGTCCCGGCAAACCTTTGGGGAGAGGCGGTACGACATGCAGTATATCTCTTGAACCGCTTGACAACAAAGGTGCTAGGAGATTGTACCCCTTACCAAGCATGGTTTGGCAAGCGACCTCATTTGAAACACTTGCGAGTGTTTGGATGTACCGCACATGTGAAGGTTGCAGGTCCACATCTCAAGAAGCTTGATGATCGAAGTCAAGCAATGGTGTATCTTGGCGTCGAAGACGGAAGTAAGGCGCACAGATTTCTCGATCCACTACGCAGGAAAATTCTTATGAGCAGAGACACAGTGTTTGAAGAGGAGAAGTGGGAATGGTGAAACAATGATGACGAGCTCATACAAAATTCTATGGAGTTCGGAATTTTATAAGATGACGGAGAAGTAGTGGACTCAACCTTGCTAATGACACCAATGGTCACGCCAAACTCTCAATGACAACAAGAGAACTCAGGAAGACCCACAACGAAAGATGCTCCCAAGAAATTTTGCTCACTTGCCGAGGTCTATGCGGAAGCACCAGTAGTAGAGATGGATCTTGATGAATTGTTGTTGCTCACTACTGATGAGCCAACAACATATCATGAGGCGGCAACCGAGGAGGCGTGGAATAAGGCCATGCAAAAAGAGCTCGAGTCCATCGGGAAGAACAAGATGTGGGAGCTCACCGACTTGCCACCCGGTCATAAGATCATCGGCTTAAAATGGGTGTTCAAGTTGAAAAGAGACAGCGAAGGCAACTTCCTTAAGCACAAAGCAAGATTGGTGGCGAAAGGTTACGTGCAGAAGCAAGGAGTTGACTTCGAGGAATCATTTGCACCGGTGGCGAGACTCGATACCGTCAGGTTAATTCTTGCCCTCGCAGCTCATCGTGGGTGGGAGATCCACCACTTGGACGTCAAGTCGGCGTCTTTCAATGGTGATACTGAAGAAGAAGTCTACGTCACCCAACCTGAAGGATTCATTGTCAAGAATGAAGAGCACAAGGTGTACAAGCTGTCCAAAGCTTTCTACGGACTACGCCATGCACCAAGGGCGTAGAACACTTGCCTTAACAAAAGAATGATGAGTCTAGGCTTTGTGAAGTGTCCTCAAGAACAGGCTATGTACACGAGGAATCACGGAACAAAAGTACTCATCGTCGGCGTGTACGTTGATGATTTGATTGGAACGAGATCCAACATTGATGGTGTTGAGATATTCAAGAAGCAAATGATGAAGGAGTTCGAGATGAGTGATCTTGGGCTGCTCTCATACTACCTCGGTATTGAGGTAGACCAAATGAAAGACCACACCACAGTGAAGCAATCGATTTATGCAAAGAAGGTGTTGGAGCAGTTCGAAATGGTAGATTGCAATCCGAGCAAGCATCCAATGGAAGCAAAGTTGCAACTCGGAGGATGAGGAAGGAATCATTGTGAATCCCACTAAGTATAGGCGTGTCATCGGGTGTCTCAGGTACATGACCCATACTCGACCCGATATCTCATACGCAGTTGACATGGTGAGTCGTTACATGGAGCAGCCTACCACTTTACACCAACAGACGGTGAAGCATATTCTTCGTTACATAAAGGGAACAATGAGCTACGGGATTCAGTACAAAAGAGGACAAGGAGCTGAAGAACTCGTCGGTTTTACTGATAGTGATCTAGCCAGTGATATAGACGACAGGAAAATCACTAGAGGGATGATATTTTATCTAAACGAGAATCTAATCACTTGGCAATCTTAGAAGCAGCGAATCGTTGCTCTATCATCTTGTGAGGCAGAGTTCATGGCAGCCACTATGGCATCATGCCAAACATTGTGGCTGAGAAGTTTGTTGAGCGAGGTGATTGGAAACGAGCCAAAACCAGTAACTCTCTACGTCGACAACAAATCTGCAATAGCATTGATAAAGAACCTGTTGTTTCATGGATGCAACAAGCACATCGACACTCGCTTCCACTTTATTCACGAGTGTGTCGAGAATCGACAGATCGTCGTGGAGTTCGTAAGCACCGGAGAGCAACGTGCGGATATTCTCACCAAGGCTCTAGCAAGAGTTAAATTTGTGAAAATGCGAGAGCTACTTGGCGTAAACAACTTTGAACCAAATCAAGCTTATGGGGGAGATTGTGAGACTAATCTTGAATTGGTAATTTGAATTGATTACACAATTAGTAGCTTCATAGTAGGCATCAGTTGATTAGTGGAATAAATATAAAATATATGATAATAGCATTAATTTTGAATTAAATATAGGAGATATGACAATATCATTAATTTTGAATTTGAATCTTAAATTCAAATTCAAAATTCAAATATGTGTAATCAATTCAAATAGGCGCGAATTGATGACGCTTAATTCTCTTGCCTTTATTGTGTACATTTCTTTTTTGTTTCGGTATGTCATAGTTAGTATAAATTGGGTGTTGTGTTGCATTGTAAAAATACCCCAGACTTGTATCTTTCCACTCCTTCAAAAATAATAAAAAGAGAATTCCCAAAAGTCCAATCTCATTTTTCGATTTGTCCTTTAGCGATCCATTAAATTGGAACCAACATCGGTCCTTAATTTGATAATCAAGAATGCCAAATAATATGAGACAATTATTATCAATAGCAAGTTTAGAGATAGAAATTTGATTGTGACATAGTTGAGGTGTATGAAATAGTTTGGAGAGAATAAGCTTACGGGATGGTGTTGATAAGAGAGTATGTCTTGAATGCTAAATGAGAAGTGTTCCTGCATTGTCCATGTGAATTTGATCTTGACCATGGTAGTGTTCAACTACTTGAAGTTGATTGAGAGATGTTGTAAAGCGGTTTGTTGCACCAGTGTCTAGGTACCAATCTAGATTTATTGTAGAGATGTAATGAGAGCGGTGTTTGGTGGAGGCCTTGCTGGTTGATAGTTGGCATTAAGTCTATGCCAGCAGTTTGAAGCCATGTGTTTTGGTTTGTTGCAGATTTGATAGTGAATCGAGCCGTTTCTTTTGTTTCAATTAGTATCTGCAACGCCTTTGTGTTTCGGATTGTTAGTATTGTCTCGAACTTTGTTAGATGTATATATGCTCTTTCCTCTTTGTGCGTAGAGATCTATGTGAGGATCAGTTATGGGAAAGGTTGAATTGTCATTGAAGATGTTGAATTCTTCGCTGAAGAAAAGACAGTAGAAAACTTCTATGGCAATCGGATTTAAGTGTGTTCTGGTGGCTATCTTACAGGCTTGATATGATGCAGGAAGGCCTTTAAGGATGTATAGGATGATGTTTTCAATATCGATTGAGGCTTCAGTTGCTGATATATTGTCTACCAGCATTTTAATAGTTAAGTTCTTCATGGATACATTATGAAGTTTGTTTTTCAGATGGAACACTTTTGATCGGTAGGTAGCTTGCAGACTTTTTCTAGGATATACCAAATTTCGAAGTAGCTGCCATTGGTTAGGAGATAGCTGCAGCAAGTTTCTGATTGACTGACATCCATATGGGCTATTCAGGATTTTGAAGAGATGAATCTGATGCATTGATGATGTTAGGATACGATTGCTGAATCGATCCATCACGGAAGCCAAGAAATATGTTGGCCTTCATGATTTTGAGAATCTGGGATCTTCAAATTTAATAGTTGTTCCTGGAGAGGGAAATGGAAACAACTGCTTTGATGGTGGTCATAAAAAATTTCAACAATTGGGAAATGGCCGCAACTGAGAATTAAAGGGGCATCATAGCTTTGTGGAGATGGGAGGTCACAGAGTCGTCCGTTACAGCTTTACCAAAGCTCTCATGCCATGTAATGAGTGAGTGTATAAAAGGGAGAGAGTAAGAATGTGAAATAGGAAGAAGGAAAAGTAAAGCAGAAATCTAATTCATTATAGGTAAATGGGATGCATACGCATGCATACGCCTTACAGGAGCAGTAAAAGCATAAATAGAAAACAGAGAAAATATATGTAATCCATGTGTGTGACAGAGATGAAATCAAGTGGTTTTGGTTCTATGGTGAGGATGATGAACGATAAAGTGGATGGGTATCTTGTAATGCAGGTGAGTCATTATCATTTGGTACATAAAAACCTCAAATAATTAACTTAAACAAAGCAATAGCAATCTCTTCATGATGTCAGAAAGCGAGATGAAACAATAATAGATCATTTCAATTTAAGTTTGAAAAAAAATATATGCTAAAAAGAAACCAAATGTTAGATTATCACTAACTTCAATCTAAACTTATAGTTAATAACATGATTCTTTCTTATCAAAAAATAAAAAAAAAACCTCATTTATAAAAGAACAAGATTAAAGGAAAGGGAAGCCCTCTGTCTCACCAAATCTATCGTACTCGTTAAAAGGAAAGGGAAGCCTTCTATCTCACCTAAGCTCAATATAGACAAATAAATTCACGTAACCTTTCTTTATGAAATAGACCCCTATTTACAAATTGTAGGATGTACAATTACATATTGCACCCCTATATATGTTGATACAACGGGAGCAGTTTAGTCAATACATGAATATTAGATTGGGAGCTCCGAAGGCTCCCAGCTCTGTTGGAGAGTTCCTGGCCGGATAGGGTCGGGTCACTAAGAAGATGTCTGGCCGGACAGAGCCGGCTAATGATGACAGTCTCCTGCTTGGCTTCATTTTAGTCGGCGGCTGTTTGCTGGGGTCCCGGTATGAAATTATCGATTTGACTATTTGCTGAGAGTTCATCCTTGTTCAGATCGGGCAAAAAGCTCTGGTCAATAATTTTGGAGCCTAGCGATTCGCTTCACTCATCAGGCTAGACTAGAAAATAGGGGGCTGGATTTAATTGCGTGAGTCTTGTGTCGGTAGTTTGATTTTCATGGAGGTAATCGTATTCCATTTGTCTGAAGTGGTTGGTCGATTGGGCCGAGAATGAGCGGTCAATCGGGTCGGAGTGAGGCGGTTGATCGAGCCTAGGTGACACCCGTTAAGTGCTACATATAGAACATCTTGGCAAAGGTTGTGAGAGAAAACAAATGGACGTGTTAGATATCAAACTAGATTCATTCTAGCACTCTCGCATAGGATTCTAGGCTTTAGTTTATGGATGTGTAGCAAGGATACCTTCAATTTCAGCGAAAAGGGTGAGGTGTTTTCCTCTGTTCTTTGAAGAAAACTCCTCACAAATCGAAGAATGAAATGGCCAAAAGGCTTGTTCATCCTCTAAGTTCTCAGTGCTCAAATCTCTCCATGGAAGATTGGAGCTCTTAAAATTGTGGGAAATTCAGATTCCAACCGTAGGTCTGGTGAGCTAATGTTTGGAGCTCTCATGGGATCTTAAGGGTAGTTAACACAAAAGTGCCTTATAACCCAGAGGCTTGCTTTAACAAAAATCTCTAAAAGTTTGCTAGAAAAGTAATGAGATTGAGCTTTAAAGAAAATCTCACCCTTGTGACGGTTGATGACACATTCTTTAGGCTTGATCTGAGCTCCTACCATGCTCCGATGATTATAGCCTGGTTGCTGCCCTAAAGGATGAAGAAGCTTTCCTCCACAAGAAAAGTTCGGAGAAGCTGCAAACAATTTCCTTCACCTTCCTCATTTTTCTTCAACAAAGAATGAAACTGGTGCCGAAAACAATGAAGAAGAAGAAGCAGAAGAAGACCAAGAAGGACGAGTCAGAAGAAAATGAAGGAGGAGGTCAAGTCCTTTCTCAACTCTCCCCAAAATCTCTTTTCTTGCCCTCTCTTGTTTCTTGCTCAAATGGTAGTTCATCCGCCTCTTCGTCCTAATATTTTTTTTCCAAGGCTCCAAAAGGGGTTTATGATTGTGTCTCTCTCCTCCCCAAGGCAAATCTTAGGTTATTCCAAAGAGATCCTGCAAAAATAACGACCTCGGAGGCTGAAATGAATAATCCCGTGCTATTTGGTGCCTCGAGAGCATTTGCGCCGAAGATTGAGCACATATGCGCCAAAAATTAGGCACACATGTGCCCCCTTCTGCCTGGTCTGTACATGTAAATTGGGCACTTAGGCACATATGGGGGGCGCATATGTGCCCCCTATAATGTTTCCACGCTTGGAAGAAGCCTTCGCGCATAAGCACCTACTCTTCCGGAAGGAGTGCTAAAAAAAGTGCTCAAACAGAGCTAGCACCTAGTTACCCGTTGTTGGGAGCTTAACTGCTATGCACCACCTCTTAAAAAAATTCATTTTTTTTTAATTCTGGTTCATTTTTCCCTTCTTCGCGCATGTTTGTGTGGAAGATTTTTATGGATCCTCGAATCACTGAAAGACATCCATGAATGGAAAATAAGTTTATCTACATCCAGGTGAACATGGGGGGTGTGTTGTATCAGATGAAAATCACCGCTTGGGGAGTAGTATGACTCAAACGGTCTAAATCCCAATTGTATATCCTAACACCCGTAGGAAGGTTTTTTTCGATTCGAAAGCTACAGAAAGTTTCATGTCACTAAACTATGAGCCCGTAACTCAAAAATAAACTTTTTGTAACTTTTAAACAGAGGATTCGATGCTGAAAGGCGTCCCAGACTCCCGTGTGGGTGGGGAGATCTAAACCCCAATTTTCTCAAAATGCGTGTGAGATAATTTAATGATCTCCCTTGACCACAGGGGACTCTGAATTGAAGAAGTATGGTTTCTAAACACCATAATGATAATTAAATCTGTCCCGTGTCAGAATTAACACAACCCCATGACATATTTTCTTAGGTAAGGTTGAATCGGGACTAATCCCAATTCCATACTTTTGGCACGTACCAGAGGATCCTATTAGATGTCTTAGATGTCAGGAGACTGAACACAGTCCCGTACCATTTATGTAATCATCTCACACACGTGACATCAAAAATTGATGCCAACGTCCATATTTGACATTTTTATTATATAAAATATTTCAACTGTGGCATTAATAACCGATAAGGTTAATGCTAAGAAGAAAAACTTGTAAACAAAAAGATACACAACTGGAAGAGACAGCCAAGATACCTTAGTGATGGGATTTTTTATAAACTTTCTACAAGAAAGAACATTAAACTTTTTGATTGATTTATTTAATATGTTTGAATCAATAAAATTGCTTTGATGTATTTGCTTGATGATTGAAAAACCTTATTAAAGAAATCTCCATCCAAATTCAACTTTAATATTTATATTGCACAATCAGTTTTAAAAACTTTAATTTTCAGAAACTCTGACACATCTGTAGGAGCAAAGGGACTTAAAGTTTGCTCTGAAGTAATTTAGCTTTTTTAATTGAACAAACTTAGAAACATCTCTGGAAGATTAAAGCATGATATGCAAAAATTTTAATGTTTTTAAGTATTTAAATTTGTTTTAAAACAAACTTATCTTTATACTGAACTTTGCCTTGAAAATCTGCCCATTATAGAACCATAAAAGTATAGAGAAGTTTAATCATAATTGCAGAACCGAAATATTTAGAGGAGAACTGCACCATTCAACGTAGCAAGAACTTAAAAACTCAAAGTTATAACCATAGAAAATCAACAAAAAAGAAATAAAAAAAAACAACAATGCTTTTTTAGTGCAAAGACAACATAAATGCCCTCGCCCTTGAGCACCAATAAAAGCAGTCATAGGCATTAACAGAGAAGGAAAAAAGATGGGTTGGCGTTTGGCGTGAGGAGAGAATGGGAGAGAAGAAAAAATAAAAAAAGGTACTACCAAATTTTGGGTGGGCAATTGCCCACTCTGAACAAAGCATGGGTTTGTCTCTATGTATTTTGTTTTCACCACTAATGCCTACTATGTTATTGACTCATTAGCATAAGCCCATATGGCAAGTAAGAGGTAATTATTCTTGTTTAGTCCTGATTTGTTTGTGAATCACATCCCAAGGAATATAGCCTAAGAAAGCAAAGAAGAGAGATAGAGAAAATAATAGTACTTCTTATCTTATTCCTGAAATGATCTATTTATTTATAAGGGAGAGAGTACAATACATTGATATTACATTTTTGTCTCTACTTTAATGTGAGCTATGTATGGTATTCTAGAGATTTTACAAGTATTAGCTTATCCCTCTATTGCTATCTGGCTTGTTCAGCTGAACTTGTATGCTTTCAGCTTGGCAGGGCTAATTTGATAATGTGGGTTCAGTGGATTGGCTTCAGGTCGGCAAGACTGGTTTGATCGGCTGAGTTTGTCTAGCTATCAACCCTTCATAGTAGATGGGGAAGCTTCTTGATACTCCTGGTTAGTTTGGAGATGCTGAGGAGGTAGATCTTCTCTAGGGTCGGTTTCTTTATTTTGGTTGTCTTAGAAGTCTCTTCGTCTTGTTTCTGATCGAGCAATCAGATTTGGGTTATTTGGTTGTCTTAGTGACTCGGTGAGTTTGGGCCTTGCTTGTTTTGGCTTAGACGATTGCATCCGATCAAATAAGGGAGTCTCTTGGTTTTCTGTCAATGAGCCCTCTTTTGTCGCACTCTCTTCCTTCTGAACCGTTAGATCTCTTCAAGATTGACCCTGACATATTTTCAATGTATATATTTTATTTTTCTAATTCTCTAGCTTCTTGAAAGCAACGATGTGATAAAAATAAGAGAATTGCATGCAAAAAATTGATATCATTTATTCTTAATTTCTTACTCAATAATCAAACTCTTTTGATTACTGTGTTTGTAGTTCTTATAAATAAGGAGTGACGATACACTTTGACATTCCACATTTGCTTTGCATCTCTTTTCATCAAAATCAATCATCTTTCAAGCACTATCATCGAGAATGTGATGAATCTTCTGATTGATCCCCCAAGCAAGTAAATGCTTCTTATCCCTTTTGGGAGACCGAAGGATGCTTCTTATCACTTTTGGGAGACCGAAGGAGTGGTATCACCTGGAAGGTGAAAATAAGAAGAAAATCATTGTCAAGAAGGAAAAGTAGTCAGACTAGTGGATCAAATTAAGTTATCAGATCCATACCTTGATCTTTAATAGAGAAAAGTTTGGGTGACCAACCTAGCCATCAATCCTTCAGCTCAACCTTCTACCACGGAATGAGACATGTCGACTGAACATGCCACACATGATGATACTGGTGCTCTGCCGTCACCTTGGATGTAAGACTTGGTTAGTGTTTTTCCCCCACCCAGTGAGGGCACCGTGTCAGTTGCATCATCTGAATGGGATCAAATCCTTGGTATGAGGAGTAGACCAAAGAAAAATTTGTTGAGATTTTCATACCTATTTTATACTAATATTGATGATATTGTACTTTAAAGAAAATTATTTTGATGTTTTGTTGCAGGTATGTTGAATTATGATCATTGGAGCAAAAATATGCAAAAAGGAGCGAATTTGAAGCAAAAATGACCAAAACATGAAGATTTGAACTAGGACGCCGACGATGGGTTTTTCCCGAGAGTCCAGAATCAAATATTTTAGAAGGCCACCAACGGCGCCATCGAGGCCACCGACAGCAAGAACGGCGGTTCTCTTAACAAGTGCATTGAATGTGGACGATTTTTGAAGGGACATTTAGGAAACTCTTAGAAAACTTTTCTACAACTTTAAGAGAAACATTTGGGCCAAAAAAAGAGGAGCCTCGTGGTGGTGTTCGTTGAGTTTTTGTTGTTTGTAGAGTGTAGAGAGTTTAATTTATGGTTAGTATTGTGAGGAATTCTTTAAGAGATTGTGAGAGTAGAGGGAAAGTGAGATATTTCTTCCTTCTTGCCGCTTCGAAGAAGAATTCTGTGTGCTGTAAAGAAAGAAAGAGATTCAGAGGAACTTCGAGGAGTTTGCTTGTAGAGGAATTAAAGATAAGTGGTATTTACTTATTGAAGTTTGTATGACTTTGCTTTTATATATAAATTCTAAGTTTTGTCATATCTTCTCAATGAGTTCTAAGTAGTATTCTCTGTCTTTCTCCTTGTCTTGAGATTTTGAGAAATGGTGATTTGAATTGGTTGAGCCATGAGAATGTTAAAAAAGTTGTGATGATTTTTTCACTTCGATCTTAAGGTACTTTCAATCTGGCCAATTGATTTGTTAAAATATGTTGAGTTTTACAACTAAGGTGAAGATTACATCCAAGATTTAGGGAGGTCAAAGTCCTTGAAAGTTGGGTGCAAATAAATAGGAAAATAAAATTATCGGGCGTAGAATTGGAGATTTTAGAGTGATAGACTAAAATCCTCAATTTAGTTCTATCGTTTGGGTGTTGAAATGTAGATGTTAGCCCTCAGGCGAGGGGAACGTGGGAGCTCCGAAGCGAGATTCAGTAACCAAGCATAGGATTAGTCAATGTTCTTTATGTCTGGACCAAAGGGTAAAAAATATGTATGCTCCTATTTGACACAATATAATATTTTAATTTCTTGACAAGGAGAAGGATGTTTTCTTATATATTGAACTTTACATTAGAAACTTTATTAGTAGAATTAGTTAATTAAGAGTTTATTAAAATTACATATTTATTTCAATTGCCTATTAGTGACAAATAATCAATTTGAACTGTATTGTTGTGATTAAGTATTGATATTCTAAATCCTAGTTCGTAGCCTCTAGTATTACTCCCTGTGGGATCGATATCTAGGACTTCATTAGAGCCTTGTATTACTTGAGCGATACGTATACTTACGTTGATAAGTGTGACTTTGCAATTATTGAATATTTTATACACATTTTTATCAAATCTATAACCGTTGTCAAGTTTTTGGCGTCGTTGCCGAGGACTTAAATCTTCTAGCAACAGTATCAAATTCTTGTATTTTTAAGCATATATAAAGTCGTTGTCAGGAGTCTCGATCTTACTTGTTAGGTTTTGATTTCTTTCTGTGTCTTATTTTCTTTACATTATCCTTTGATGCATCTGAAACACTAAACATTGGAAATGACTCGCTACTGATAAATATTAGTGGGAATCCGACCATGTCACCAGTGATGACTGCCTAGGCACTGACCAAGAGCGATCGACTCTCAAGCGAGGATGGTGGGATTGACAGCCGGACAAACCTCGTGTGTCTCACTGTGACACAATTAATGGATTTCGTATGCCCCCGGGGTCACTGGCCCACAACTTGGATGAGATCAAGAACTCCTTCGCCCAGTTGGTTAGGATTCAGTGAGAGAAGGAGATACACAAGATGCAAGCTTGTATGAAGAGATCAAAGAGGATGGAGTAGATGTTCACTTTTCACTAATAATTTTCAGACGTCCGGGACACATGCTACATGTTATGGGCTCAAGTCGAGACAGATCGGGTGAACCAATTCAAAGTTGGGGGAGAAGTTTGATATAAATGGTCGCAAAGGCGATGCTACATCTTGGTCGAAGCGATATATGATATCTTTGTAAATATATTTCTCTTGAACTAGTTTCCAATTACTATTTATAATGTTTCTTTTCATAATAAAATTTATTTTCTCTTTCTCAATTTTTTTGTTGATGTAATTTTTTTGTTAATGTATTTTTGAAATTAATGTATGATTCCATTTTTAGTCCAATGTGATGGTTTCACTTCTTTTTTTACCCTATACATAAGGAGAAATATTTGCGTACGGAAAGCGTACGCAGAGTTGTGTACATTTTAGGTTATTCAGAGGGTACAACTATGTTACACTTAAGTTATACCCTATTGTAATTCTTCATGTAACCTAAGGTAACCTAGTCGTACCCTCCAATAACCTAAAATATACGCAACTTTGCGTATGCTTGCCGTACAAATATTTCTCATGCATAAGGGTGAGAGATTGGATTGACACTACACTTTTAGTACCTTTTTTCTCTCCACTTCTCCTTGTTCCCTTCACTTTCAATTCTTTGTGCTCTATTTTGATGATTGCAAAATACTCTTCGAAAGCTTTTAGGTTGATTTTTACAGACAAACAATCGACGATGATTGAAGGAAAGATGGACTTGCTACAGGATGCTTGCTTCTACGTTTCCTCCATCATATTTCAGACCGCCGGTGAGCACAACCAAGCTACCTATCTACCGTGAATAACAAACCATCTTCAACCATCATGTAATCAATCCCACTTAGATTCTACTTAAGTTCATTGCTGCAATTATGAACTTTGTCATTTGCTGCCGCTAGTTGGGAGTTCTCTAGTCGATGGAGCACATCGCATATCTGTTCTCGTTCTGGGTTGGCCAAGAAGGTTATGTACGGTTCACCTCTCCTCATCGGTTCCAACTGCTAGGGATGGAGAATAGGGCGAAGGAATGAAAGCTCTGGTTTTGCATTGATTTTTCTCCTTCATGTTGGAATATCCAGATCATTCCATCTAAAGGCCCTCCCACCAAGTCCAAGAAGAATGAACTGATGGAAGTAGCAAATGTCAAAGGTCAATAACTTTTGGTCCACCAGTATCTCAATCCGATAATTGTTAATCGGGTGCTGTGACCAAAACATTCAGGCTAATGATGGAGGCCGATTGGGCGACCTCTAACACTCAGGGGGCCAAGCAGAAGGCAACGTTGTTTCCTGATTCAAGAAGAAGGTATGCATAATCACTCGCTCTGAAAATTCCAGCCAGAAGCTATCAAAGTAGTGGATCAGAATATACCTCTGGTGGTCTATGTCGACGAAGGTGAAACTAATTTATTCTGTGTCTAAGTCTTTTGTTATTTTTCAAAGGATCACCATCGATGAGCTAATTCTAATAGAGAGAAGTGCTTCTACAATGCCTACTAAAGGCTCTTTATTGATTACAGCTTTGTCAAGTGTGCAGTCCCAAGAAGTTGAATGGATGCCGAGCTGGTTGGAATTGAGCGGTGCATGCAGGAGGCTTTGGCAGAATGACTGGAAGTAGTATACTTCACCCCTTGATCGACAACTCCAAGAATTCTTAAGCTGTTGGTGAGAGATGAAGCCAGTCGCCCTTTTCACATTTTTCCCAGAGTGAACATGAGTCTGAGCTCAAGCCAGTCAACCAGGAAGAGGAGGTACACCACTGTATGTTGAAGATTATAGCAACTGATCTGAGTGTCTAACATTCTCCCCATTCCTGAGAAAAGCGGAAGGCCCCTCACTTGCATGGGTTCTAATGCAGGGCGAGAGGGAAAAGTTAAGCACTATCTTTAATTATCGATTCACCTTGATTGATCTTAGAAGAGATTGGTACTCAAGTTCCCCTTTAATATTGCTAACATGATTTTGTCTTGAGCTTTCGGGAATATCCTTCACGATACTCTCATGTCTGGGCCAAATGATGGACCAGTATCAATTGATGGCTTGGGAGGCTTTGCACTTTCTGTCGGTGGTCCTTCTGGAGGCTGAGGAAAATTGGCCAAGGCCAAGGATAGGGTGAAGGCATTGGAAAAGTGGGTGAAGGTGACTGAAGCCGAAGTAATCAGGCCACCAAAGTTATTGTCGATTGCTCAGGAAGAGAACCAAGCCCTGAAGGAGATTATGATGATGATGAAGACTTCTGATGAGTTTTTTTTGCTAAGCTTTCTTTCCACCCTAAGTAGGTGGAACTTCTTATTGTGCACCTCAGGGTAAGAGAGTCTTTAGCTATCAGTTGGATGATAAAGACAAATCTACTCTCCCCTAGTAGACCAATATGAATAAATTTGCTACCTTACTTTCAGACAAAGAGGAGGGCAAGTAAGAGGAAGATGAGGAAGAGGATGGGTGCCTTTAAATGTTTGGCTTGCCTTTAGCTTCCTTTTTCCTTTCAAACACTTTTAAGGAAAACATATATGAAATTCTTTCAGTCGGTGTTCACCTTCATTTTTCTTGTACTTTATCTTTACCACATATTTTATTTTTCATATGATGAATACTTATACTGATTGACTTTAGTTGGATTTAATAAATTACCTCCTGAATAAAGTCTAACACTTACCATGTCTCGATCCGTCGGTTAGGTTGTCGCCTTAGACGGGATGCACCTTACCCCATGCGTATTAAGTGGATCTTATCATAGTCGTAGCAGGGGTAAACATCGAGACTTGTTGCTGGGGTGATTCATACTTTACCCACTACGGATCTTGTCGTTAATGAGATGGGAATCACTGTTAGAGCTTGATTTTTTTTTGAGCTAGCTGACATTTATTTTTATGGTGCATGAACATTGTGCTTAGTTTCTTACTCACGTTGTTGATTGAACATTAATCATTAATGTCGACCAATTTTAGATAATTTTTGTTGATTGGATTTTTATTATTCACTTTTAGTTTTGAAATATACTTATCAATTGGATGTCATGCATCACTTTCAATTTTGTCACTTGGGAGGAATCACCTTTGGTAAGTCGGTTCAAGGTTCCTGAGTGTCGGTTGGACTTTGACAATCCCATACATGAACT
Source organism: Phalaenopsis aphrodite (assembly GCA_003013225.1). Lineage (NCBI taxonomy): Eukaryota > Viridiplantae > Streptophyta > Magnoliopsida > Asparagales > Orchidaceae > Phalaenopsis > Phalaenopsis aphrodite. The sequence continues at coordinate 2,748,344 of NEWO01000008.1, forward strand.
CCTAGAGCTCCTTAAGTGTCTGTCTGACCTGTGATCATGTGTATAATTAGAAAAAAAACATATTTATCAATTTTTTTCATGTAATTAACAACATAATACCAAGGTTTGGAATAATAACACTTTTGATTTTAATCATCAATATACAATTTTTTTTAAGGATGAAATTTTCTTATGTCGTCTTTGCTCCACATCTGAGGGACTCTTTTTCCTGTGTAGGTCTTCAACTTGTACGTCTTGTGGGCGACCAATTTGTTGGTGATGAAAGGCTTTATCCACATCTGTCGAGCATTCCCATGGCATGTCCTTAAGCGAATGGGTTGACTTTCTTCAACATGAGATCCCTGATGATGAAGGTCTTATCTTGGATGTATATGTTGTAATACTGAGTTGTCCACCTCTTTATTTCTTCCTATTGAAGGCTTGAATTGTCTCATTTCTTCTCAACAAGGTCGATATATAGCATCACTTCTCGAAATTTTCTTCTTGCCACTCGATGAATTTTACTTAGTTGAACGCCAAGGTTGCCACTGCTCTTTGGCTATTATGATCGTATTCAACCTATAACATCACGTCCATCCCTTCTGACAACATAAACAAGGTTTGCTCAGTCAAAGTATGTGTCATTCAAACTGTCAAAATAATATATGAGAGAACTGCTGCCCAATTTTCCTTGGGTTCTTCAACCTTCTTTCTCAGCATGTTTAAGATAATCTTATTAGCTAATTTGGATTGCCCATTTGTTTGAGGGTGATGCCTGAATGCAAACGTTAAGTTGATCCCCTGGCCTAGACTGAAATCTGTAGAAATATTTCACTCTCGAGTCGGTAAATTGTATGTCGTTATCTATGATGAATATTAGTGGTAACCCATAATGATAAATTAGTTCCATCCATATGAAATTTTGAATGACCTCTGCAGTGATTCTAGTGAGTGCATTTGCTTCAATCAACTTGGAAAAATAATCGACGATAACAAGAAGGAATTAGTATTGGCTTCATGATGAGAGAAATGGTCCGAAGATATCGACCCCCCAAATAGTGAAAGGCCATGGACTTACTATGAGTTGTAGTTTATTTTTCAATTGATATTGTAGTAGTGCATACTTTTGACATTACTCACATTTTGTTTGTAATTCCCTGATTTTTTTCAGAAGTGTAGCCCAGAAGTAACTCAGTCGATGCACTCAGTAAGCTAAAGTCTTTTTTTGGAGTGCCTCCTGCACTCCCCTGAGGGTATCTCTTGGAGGACATCTTCCGTCTCATTTTACTTGATACACCTTAAGTATATCAACGTGATTGATCTCCGAAAAAACTTGCTTCAGAGATTCTTCTGGGTATCTTAGCGTTTGGGCTTGCTTCAAAGATCCTTTTGGGAATTTTAGAGTTCATTAAACAAATAAAGTTGAACCTGTTTTAAATGAAATTCATAGAGGATTAAATCCTTGATTGGAAAACCTGAAAACCCCACTAATAAATCAAAAAGTTAGATGCATTTCTATAAAAGAGTTGAAGGATTTGTTGTTAGATTAGGCATGCTTGCTTAGGTTTTTTAAGTTATTTGTGTTATCTATAAAAAAAAAATTATTTTATATATTCATTATATGTTTCTTTTTTTATGTTCTTGGCTTTTCTGTGCTTGGAGCTTTTTGTGATTTGTTGACCAGATTATTTATATTCATTAGCAGCAACCACATAAAGTCTGAGGGTTGTTTCTATGTACAAAATGCTTCTGTTTGAATCTAATTTTTAGAAGTAGGTACAAATGTGTAAAACTGCCCCTTGTTGTAAGAATGAGTTTGATTCTGTTGTAATCAGAAGGCACAGTAAAAATGTAGAGAGAATAAGAGAATTAAAATTATGGGGAACTTAGTTATGTACATACCACCAAATTCTTGTGCATTTATATATGCAATGCTTAAATTTTATTTCATATTTATACCATTCACATTGTCATATAACATAAAAATTATTATTATTTTAATTTCATATGTATCTAAATGCATTGAAATCGAGTGGTAATGTTGCTCTCTCTCTCTCTCTCTCTCTCTATATATATATATATATATATAAAGATTTGAGCGTCATCTTTATGCTACATGAAAAGTAGTGAATCCAGGAAGAAAAGGAAAGACAAAAAAAATAGATCTTACGTATTTACTACCCCCTTAAAAGATTTCCCCAACTTCATAACTTAGTTCTGGAACAACTATAGGTACTTTATGATCATCTCTTTTTCAATCTTGCAAGTTACTTCTCATTCTGATTAGTTCTTCCAAAACACCCTAACAAAAGAAATTGATCAGCAAGAAAGATGTTAAACTTCACATAAAAAATAGTATTATTTTAATTTCATATGTATCTAAATGCATTGAAATCAAGTGGTAATGTTGTTCTTTCTCTCCGCACGCGCGCGCGCACACACACACACACACACACATATATATATATATATATTAAAAATGTGCCTTGTTGAGTATGTCCCATTAGAGTTCTTTCTGATTTGGAACACAAAGTTGATCTTGAAATTTTAATGTGTCATCTTAATCAATATTAAATTCAAGCTTCAATATGTTTTAAGTTTGATGTCTAAGATGCAACAATTTTGTATCCCTCATCTGAGTTGCACAAACATGATCTACAAGTGTAGGCTAAACTATTAATTGACACATGACATGATTAGCTCATGTTGGTATTATCTCAAGCTGGAGTTGCTCCATCTCCCATATTGATCGGTGCTCTTGAGTGATCATCCAAGCTGCGTACATTAAAAAACTGTGTACGATGATCTCCAAATCATATTCCTTCATAAACTCAAGCCATTACCTTTACCTCAAGTTCAACTCCTAAGTGAAAAAGGTACTTCAAGCTCTTATGATCAGTGAAGTCCTCTCAACAAACACCATAAAGGTAGTTTCTCTAGATCTTCAATGAGAATATAACCACATCAAACTCTAAGTCATAAGTATGATAATGTACCTTGAGTTGTCTAGAGGCATAAGCTACAACTCTACAATGATGCATTATAGCACATCATATTCCTTGATGTGAAGCATCACTGTAGATTTGAAAGTCATTTATGCTAGAAGAAACTGTGAGAATTTTCGTTGTCACTAAATAATTATTAAGTTTTTAAAAATGCTAATCAGAAGCATTAGACCATTCAAACTTAATAGTTTTTTGAGTCAGTCTTGATAGAGCTGCAGCAATATGAGAGAAACCTTAAAAAAAACTCCAATAATAACTAGCTTACCCAAAAAAAACTATGAAGTTCTATGACAGTGCTCAACCTTGATAAATCTGTTATTGTCTTAACCTTTGTAGGTTCCATAGAAATTTCAGCTACACTAAAAATATGCTCTAGGAATGCTACTTGTCAAAGCCAAAATTTACATTTAGAGAATTTGGCATAAAGCTTGTTCCCTCGAAGAGTATTCCATGTCGCTCTGAGATATTAGACATTCTCTTCTTCATCCGTGGAGTAAACAAATGAAGATGATAATAAATCTATCAACTAAGGTTTGAAAACTCGATTCATCAAATATATAAAATTAGTAGGGGCCTTAGTCAAACCAAATGACATTATTTGAAAATCATAATGCTCATATCAAGATTGAAAAGTAGTCTTTAAAACATATTCATTTTTTATCTTCAACTTATGGTAGCCAGATCAGAGGTCGTTTATGAAAAATACTGAAGAACCTTATAGGTGGTCGAACAAATTATCTATATAAGGCAGTGGGTACTTGTTCTTCACAGTCACCTTATTTTGATCTCTATAATTGATGCACAACTGCATGCTCCAATATTTTTTTTCTTCATTAATAGAACTGATTTTTCCCAAGGTGAAATGCTAGGCCAGATGAATCCTTTATCGAGTAAATCAAACGACTAAATCTTAGGTTCTTGGAGTTCAATATTGGTCATTTGAGATGTTGCTTTAGAAATTGGATTGGTCCTTGAAGTTTGCCTATGGTGAATTCAATCTCATGATGCAGTGGTAAGGCAGACAAATCTTTAGGAAAAATATCAACAAATTCTTGAACCACTTGAGCATCAACTAAGCTAACAATTAATTTCTTATAGTCTACCACATGAGCTAGATGGCCATCAAACCTGTGAAGATCAACTTACAAGTTTTAATTGTTGATATTAAACAAGAAAGATCTTTTCTGTTGTCCTTGAAACAAAAAAGAGATTGAGTCAGATATGTAAAATTCACTTGTCTCTTACGACTACCTATAAAAGCATGACATGTAGATTTTCAGTTCATACCCAAAATTGCTTAAAAAATCAGCAAGTGGGACTACTATATGATTGTAAAGAATACTCTAAATGTAGTTAATATGAATGAATTTGATGCCCTGTAGGCCCTGTAGTAAATTAATCACTTTGTTAGTTTCTTTGAAATATATAGAATACCTCTCACCACATCAAAAGCTTCACGAAATTCTTGCTACATCATAACAAATGCTTTGAGTGGAATTACCTATTTGAGATACTCTTGATCTTGAGGTCACTAAGGCTAGTATCATGCCATTGGAGGGTATCGATACATCGATGATAACTATTGGTACCACGATGCAAGAAGGCATGGCTTGTATGGTTGAGATGTCATCACTTGTTGTGACTGCTATTGAGGCTGAAAAAGTAATTCTGCTTCACCCTTCTCATGATGCTTCTGATGTTGACTTCTATTTGAGCTTTGCAACTTACTATTGTACTGGTACTTAGCATTATTCTCCTAGATGGCGATCACTTGTGGCTGACCTGACACTTTGAGGTGACAATCCTTAAATTTATGGTTGACACTATAATAATTGAACCATTTACCAGCGATCAAGTTGTGAGTTTCAAAATGTCATTTCCCATAATGAACATAATGAGGATTTGTTTTTTACTTTCGTGCCTAGTGATTCTACTACTGCTTCTTTTGAGAACTATCATTCACTTGTGTATCTAAATTCTTCTATTTCCCAACATGGTTTTCCTCGCAAGCATTAATCTTTATCTCTGTGTGAATAACTTAGTATACTAGCTCTCTATAAGTCACACACTTGATAGTCGACATGCACCTCTGAATGTCCTCTCTCAGGCCCACAAGTAGGTGATAAATATGTCGATCTTCATACCAACTAATTGATGAAATGAATCAGATGATCTTGACAAACAATGTCTTTTAGCCTCGACCATTCTTCATTCCTTGCTCCATCTTCCTTAAGTAATTCACGAGCTTAGCTCAATCAACCATAGGAAGTACTACTCCAAGAACAGTCTCTCAAAATCTACCCAAGAAATTACTACAATTGATTCAAAAGAGTTATGAAGGCGACTCTCGAATCAATCATCAGCTCCTTCACACAACAAGAATGTCATAGTATCCATTTTATGATCTTTAGGGAACTTTATGCCTTGAAGTCTCTTCTTATATCACAAAGCCATGTGTCGAACTCATTCGAGCCTATAATGTTATTGAATTTATGTGGGTGCCTCTTTAGATATTGGTCTATCACCCGATCCATAGTACTCCCGTTGTTTGATTAAGTTGTGCCTCCATAACAATCACTGGTGGTATGGGTTGAGATATGGTGTCTATTGCACCTCTTATTGAATAGTCTGAATTTCTCATGCAGTTTATGTTGCAAAATTGGCTTGTAATGCCTTGGTAACATTATGTGTTACAACCTCCATGAGAGTCATAATTTTAAGATTAGGAGCTCTAGTAGTCTCAGTGGGTTGAACAAGATCAATATGATGATGATTAGAGGTGTGTTGCCCCCTAGGGGATAAATATCGCTTCTATAGTAGTTCTAGGGACTTTTGCTGCACTAGTAGTTAAAACACATGTTCCCTTTGCAGGTATTCTAAACAATTGAAATATACGTCAAGATCAACTAGATAAATAACTAACTAGAATAATTTATCCCCTACCAAATCTTAAAGAGATAAGGGATATAAAATGTAAGGACAATGAATGTTGAATACAAAATATTGACCCTGATACCACTCTATCACAACCCAGGTCCAGAAGATGGTACACCTCGACAACACAAAACATGATAAAATAAATTTAACATATTTTATATTCTCAAAGAAATAATGGTATGGAAGTAATAACATACATAAATAATGAAAAATAAATTTTATTCCATAACAAAAAATCCAACATCTAATACATCAGAATAAAATAAATAAATAATTGAAAAAAAATGAAATAATAGTTGAGAAATAGCTACACTAACTAAATCAATACAATAACTAATGCAAAACTAGAAATACCCAATAGAAATCTAGAACTGGAAGGTCTGTTCCAGTGGGAACGATCTTGCAAGTGGCTGAATAGAACCTTCTATATAAAAATATCAACACATGAGTTTGAAAAATCAAACCAAGTAAATAAGCACTATTTATTAAAGCCTAAACGACAAGGAATTTGAGGCATACAATACATGCAATAAAAATGGATACTTATTATATACATATATATCATCACAAGTCAACAAGAGTGTGACAAACAAAATGTGCTTAATTATCGTATGCAAACATGCAATCATTTAAAATTTGATAGTTTTACTAATATATAACATATTAGTTATTATTCAATTTATATTTATATATAACAAGTTTTAACACATCATGAACTCGGGAAAGATAGTACCAACTCAAGGAAATATGATGATTTCATATAGAGCGATAACTCTATGAGATTGGAAGGCAAAAATAAATCGAGGAAGAAAAAGGAAAGAAAAAAATTTGAATCTTACAATAAAATTTAGCAGTTATCGTACATTTATCAAGATTTACGTGAGGTGGAGTCAAATTTCTCAGAAATTTTTGTCTGGCCGAGCATGTAAGGGATCGATCGATTCTCCAAAACCGTATCTTCTCTCTCGATCTGACAGCGTACTCCGCTGATTAGCGGATTGAATCTGTCTCTTACGGCCCGTCATTAGTGGAAGTGAGCTTGCTTTGGCGCTCGCAAAGAGAGTCATTAGTGGAAGATTGATTCGTCGTTTTGTTATCTGCTTGTTCTTGCAGTGCAGTGCCAACAGTCTCTGGAATCTCAGCTGAGCCTTTTGTCATTTCTGTAGCCTGTTGATTAATTCTTTGTTCTTGGAAACTGTAGTGGAAGAGTCGAGGTTGTAGTTAGTCGAATATTGCATTGCTGTATTTCGTCTGCTAGAAAGATCTGCCCTATTTTTGCGCAGTATCTGGCTATGAAATTTACACTGGATTTGTAAACATGGAGGAGAACGGCGGAAATAAGGATTTTCTTGGAAATGTGCTAAATCTGAACTCGATTCTTACGCTGGGGAGGGGTTCAAAGAACTCCCCTTCATTCCGGAGGCTCCATTCCAGCAGAACCACTCTACGGGATTCCAGATCCGGCAGTACTAGACTTCAGTGGCTCAGGAGCCAGCGAGTTGTGCTTTGTTTGATCTTAATTTCTCTTTGGGCTTATGTTGGGTTTCATGTACAATCGAGCTGGGCTCATGGTGATCATAGGAAGACGGATTTTGTTGGGTACAAGAGTGAGGTTGTTAGTGTCACGACTCTGGAGGAGACGGCAAAATCTTTGGAATCTGAGGCCATCACCTCGATGTTGAGGGAGACAACACAAGGGGAAGGTAAGATGGTTTCTGATTCCAGCGACAAGTTGATAAAAGGTTCTCCTCGAAAGAGGGGTGCAAGGATGTTGAGGAGAGTGAGGCCTAGGGTTTCTGTGGAGGAGAACACAAACAGTGAGTTTGAAGATGTGGTGATTCCAACAGGAAATAATTCATTTGGATTGATGGTAGGCCCATTTGGTGAGACTGAGAATAGAGTTGTAGGTTTGAGTCCTCAGAAGCGGAAGAGCAAATGTGACAGACAAGGGGAATTTGCAGGACTTGTGTGGACTCGCTCATTTGTATTGGTATTTCATGAGCTATCCATGACAGGCGCTCCCCTCTCAATGATGGAACTGGCTACAGAGATTATGTGGTGTGGAGGAAATGTGAAGGTGGTGGCTCTCAGTAAAAAGGGTGGTTTGATGTGGGAGCTTGCTCGGCGGGGCATCGAAATAATTGAAGACAAAGGGGAGATTAGTTTCAAGGCTGCCATGAAAGCTGACCTTGTCATTGCCGGTTCAGCTGTCTGTTCATCCTGGATAGGTAAGTTGTTTATCTAGTTAAGAGATCAATGTTGTTTTCATACTTCCTGCCAGAAAATTAGCTATGTTATCATATATGTGCTCCTTGTGAATACATTTCATGATATTTGGAAGATTTTGTTCTAGGTTTTAAAGAAAATTATATCTTCCTGGAGTTGAACATTAGCTATGGTATCATCTATGTGCACCTTCTGAATGCATGTCATGGTTTTTGGAAGATTTTATTCTAGATTTAAAAAAATTTGTAACTCCCTAGAGTTCGCCTCTGTAATGAGAAGAAAACAATATATTTTTTTAGTTTTAATGAAGAATTTCAAAAGATGTATTTTTATTTCATAAACAAGGTTACTTGAAGGCTCAAATTATTGATTTAATTTTAGTAACGATTTAATATTTGTTCTACAAAACATAGTTGGTTTGTCACACTCCTCAGATATCAATGAACTCACCATTGCATGCATAGGTTCCCTTGAGCAAGATCAACTCATGTGTGGGTGTGATTATTTTGCCTTGATTAAAAAGGGCATTTATATATATACCACTCAATTCTTATATATTTACATATCTAGCACCTAAGCTTTTTTTTATTATTTCTATACCAACCAAACATCTTATATCACATAAAAGATATCACCATTTAAACTTTTAAAAATTGAAATACACCTTTTCATGCATTGGTAAGGTGGCATGTGTGTAAAAATTGAAGCTTAGGAGTTAGGTATGCAAATGCATAGAAATTGAGTGGTATGTATGTAAATGTTCCTGAAAAAAACAAAGGTTTCGGTCCTCAGTTGGCCGAGATCTTCTATCCTTCTATTCCAAACCAAGAAAAACACTCAGTTGCAGTAATCCTAAGAATTTTCTTATGATTTTGGTGCTGTCGAGGTACTCTAATAGAATTAGGTTGAATTCTGGTAGAATACCAAAATAGCATTCAAAACCGAGCAGATTGTTAGGGTTGCCCAAAAAAATTAGGTGGAACAATACAAATATATTAGAATGCTAGAGTTGCACCCAACTATTGAAAATTGCCAAGGTTCCATACAAACCTTAATAGAATACCCGAATAGGAGAGACGCTACTAGAATATCAGATTTGCTTTAATGTATTGTAAAATATCTGGTTGCACTCTAAACTTAGTAGCATAGCAGGATTGTAATGGCTGACCCGAAAAATTTTGATCTCTTGGACCAATTGTTTTTGTTCAGTCAGAACCACCATTCAACTTGGATCCCGATGGACTCTGCATGATATCTCAAATAAGACATCATGTTGAATACCTTGCGGGAATTGTGCACAGGTTTGGTGAGGAATTATGACGTCTTCATGAATTAACATTTGTTGCCCCCATGTTAATTTTCAAATGAAGCTTGTTATGCCAAACAATTGTCAAAACAGTTGAACATCTCTTGGTAAAAATAAGGTACATTCTAAAATTGTTCAAGTGTTACTGGTTTGCTGTATAATTTTCTTTATATCTAAAAATGTATGATATCCTATGTTGCCAATGCAAAATGATTGGGCTGGCATTTGTATTCTATTTTTTATTTTCTATATTTTTGCATGGTTTTGAATACCGACTTGCCGGAAATAGACCCATAACGGAAATGTTTAAGTTTCAAAGTTTCAACCATGGTTGATCATAGGGTTAAACTAACTGATATTATAAATATTAAGATTATTTATATATTATTTAGATGATGTAATAATAATGTAAATATCTGAAAAAAGATAAAAGAAAATAATATTATGAAAAATAGAACTCACACAAAATAGCTTCTATGATTTTAAATTTAAATATCTTCTGTATTAAATCGACTGATCACTTTTTGTAGTCATAAGATGAATTCAGATGATTCTCTTAAATCTTTATGAGTCCATTAAGGTTTGAATTAAACCGTCTGCCAAGCAAAAGGGGCTACTTGCTTAGATGTGAAGAAGAGAGCCTGCAATGGAGGGAGGGTGCAAAGTTAACCTGTGTGCAATTGGGAGGAGGTGCTGGTGAGTGCAACACAGGAAAAATCTGTCTGTCACTAGTCCACCTGCATATTAATGAGTACTCTATGATGTGGATATTATATTATTACTACATCTAATGCATTTTATTATTTATTAAGGGATCCTTCACGTCGAAAGTAGGGTATTCAATTAGAAAAATGTGGTACAAATTCTGTAGATCCATAATTCTTCTGAGCAATAATACTGTGTTGGCCAATCTTTACGATTTTCTACTGTCATCTCGTGATGTCAGTCTTTATTTATATTTTTTTTTTATCAAGCTCAATAAAACTGTGGAAGCTTTGGAATGTGTCAGAATGGAACCTGTTGTGTAATTGAGGATTTGAGTCCGAAGAATGTCCTCTGTCATAACCTGCTATTTTGGTGTCCCTTGTAGTTGAACAAGCTTGAAAGCATTAAGCTCATAACATGCTCGCATGAACTTCATTGATATGCACAGATACCATGCATTTAGCTTTCATTTTAAAAATAAAGTTTGATTTGATTTATTAGAAAATATTTTCAAATAATAAGATCATTATAGTGTTGTAAAAGCTTATGATAAGGTTTCAAGAGAAGTACAGAGGTTTAATGGAGACGTACAAAGAAGGAAGGAGGATCTACATATGATTTTTATTGATTTAGAAAAAACCTACGATAAGGTTCCAAGAGAAGTTCTTGGGAGATGTCTAGAAAAGAAAGGTGTTGATATGACTTATATTCAAGTCATTAAAGATATGTATACTAGGGTTGCTACTTTTGTTAGAACAGAAGGAGGATTGACCAAGTGTTTTCTTATTTCAGTTGGATTACATAAGGAATCGGCTTTAAGCCCATATCATTTTGCTTAGGGCTATAAAAAAAGCTCATTGTTCGCAAATAGCTCGTATTTGGCTTGTTAAATAGCTCGCGTTCGATCGTTCGTTAAGCAAGAGAATCAAACACTGACAAATTTTTTTAGCTCAATTTATGAACAACTCGTTCTAGCTTGAAATAATAAAATAATAATATTTATTTATATCTTTTATATTAATTTTTTATATGTATTAAAAATGTAAAATTTTATTATTTTTAAAATTTATTTAGGCGGGATAGTTATTAATTATATATAAAAAAATAAGTTTAGGTGCTATATATATAATTCAATAGGATTTGGATGGTATCTATGTGAATGGGCCTAAAATAAATCACATTCTTGATTTAGGAGTGATATGTAAATATATAAGAGTTGGGTGGTATGTATATTTCTAACTAAGGGGAATAACAATTAAGAGTAATAAAGAAAATGAAGCAGAATAATTTGCTACAAAAGTCAAATTAAATAATGCTAAGTACATGAACCAAATATGACAACTAATTCAAAATTTTAAGTAACAATCATTAAGCAGATTGGCTATTTAAAATTTAAAAATTTTGGTGGCTGCGTTGCCTCCCTTTATTTATCCCACATCGTATGTTTAAGAAAATGAATATTCCATTGTTGTTTAAATACTGCTCAAATTGAATGGGGGACTTTTTTAGCCGTATTGCGGGACTTCTCCTGCTGAAATCCTCCAGTCATTTCAAGCATACGTTTGAACATAAATAATATAAAAAAAATAATGAGCTGAGCACAAATAAATTTTGTGCTTATTCAAATGTAGCTTGCCTAAATATTGATCTTAAATCGAGCCAAATTCGAATCTAACACAAATCGAGCTCAATTTGAATCAAATAAGAACATAAAATTTTTAAACAATTTTTAACACGAGCCAATTTCGAACACAAACAATTTCAAAAGAGCCGAACACGAACAAAAGCTCAACTTACTCTTGTTCGGCTCGTTTACACCTTTAGTTTTGCTTTAGTTATGGATGCTCTTACCGGACATTTTACAGGAGGATGTACCTTGGTGTATGCTTTTCGCTGATGATATCATTCTTGTGGATAAGACTAGAGAAAGAGTTCGGAAAATTTTTGAATTATGGAGGTCGACATCGGAGTCTAAAGGCCTTCGTTTGAGTAGATCTAAAACTGAATACATGAAATATAATTTTAGTAGTAGTATATCTAGTGACAGAGTTGCAACTATAGGTGATCAAATCATTAAAATATATGATCATTTTAGATATCTCTGGTGATATAAATTGGGATGTTATTAATGGAATTCAAGTTGGTTGGTTGAAGCGGAGGAATGCATCAGCCCTATTGTGTGATAGAAAATTACTGCTTAGACTTGAAAATTTTATAAGATGGTGATGAGACATGCAATGCTTTATGTCGCAAAATGTTGGCCCTTAAAAGAGAAGCATAAAACCAAGTTAAGTGTTGCTGGGATGAGAATGCTTTGGTGGATGAGTGGCTTGACACTTAGAGACAAATGCGAAACTAATGTATCCGTGAATGGGTTGGTGTTGCTCTAGTGGCGTATAAGTTTAGAGAGAGTTGTCTTAGATAGTTTGGTCACATTAAACGTCGATCATCTGATGATCCGGTTAGTAGAGTGGATGTTTTAGATTTGACTTATGTTAAGAAAGATAAGTAGACCTAAAAAGACTTGAACATATTGTATAAAAAATGATTTTAATTTATTAGAATTATATGAATAATGACACACAATAGGTCATAATGAAGAAAAAGGATTTATGTAGCCGACCCTATTTAGTGTGATAAAGGCTTGTTGTTGTTGTATGGTGTTGTAAAGTTGTCGAGCAAATTTGAGCATAGCTATGTTCAAGCTCGTTTACCTATCTTTTTTCTATCTTTAACCAAGTTTAAGCGGGCTCAAATTTGTAAACATGTCCCAATTTGCTCATTTAATCTTTTAATTGTCTTTGATTGAAGCCGAGCTTTATTCAAGTCTTTTAAATATTTGTGACATTCTAATTTATGAGCTTATAACATCTTTATCTAGCACAAATACACCATCATATGTAAGTATTAACATGATTTAATATTGTTTTAATGTTTTGATATTCTAATAAAAAAGAGAGCAAATGAAATTTTATAATAATTTGATCATTATGAGTACCCATCATAGTTATGTTTTTATTAATATACTTTTAAAATAATTAAATGTAATGTCATTACTTAAGCATAAAATGAAAAATTGCATAAGCCCAAACAGAAGCATCAAATGAGTACCTTTGTCATGTTCTTGGCGAGCTACTTGTTCATTTTTAAAGGAACATATTTCTGAGCATAAACAAAACATGACAATTTTTTAGCTTGTTTTGTTGGAGGCTAATCTTCTTAAATTATAGTCAAGATTTTTTAATCAGCTATGCAAACAAATAGAAACTATTGTTAGATGAACAATTACTAAGTTATGGAAAGTGCTTTTTGGTACATTTATAGCATTTGTAGGTACGTTGATTGGACTTGGGTACTTGGCAAAGATATCATGTGTTGTTTTGTGTTGTTTTGTGTTGTGATGTATTGTGTTGTATTTGAGCGAAAGTAGTTACTTTGCTGGTAGAATAATGAATAATGTTGTTTTTTTGGAGTATTGTTACCAGCATGAGATATTTAGTAAATACTATAAGTGTTGAATCCAGTTTTTTGGTTATACCCAAATTTTACAAATTTAGAGGAAAAAAGAAGTCAGTTGAGAGATGAGAGAAGAGATAGAGAAAGTAAATACATTAAAATTTGGCTTATGAAGGTACAATGACGAAATTGAGGGGGAGTAGAGTAAAAATGATCAAACCCCTGGCTCTTTTCATGATTTTTTATTTATTGTTAGGCATATGAGGTCTCGAGCGCTACAATTAAAAGCTATGAAACAATAATTATAGAAGAAAAGCTCAAAGAAACACAAAAGATTTGTTGCCCTAATATAGACTTAGACTAGATAATGCATTTGTTGTAGAAGTCGCTAGGTCCTCTAAAAGGTTTGGTGGCATCTCTGGTTGTAGGCGGTTGGTTTATTTTGGTTAGCTTATGAAGCCAAGTATGGGTGTTGTTGTTGCCCTTGAGCCTTAGTGGAAGCTCTCTATGATAGTTGTGTGAGTCCGCTATTGTGTTGACGGGTAGGCGCCTTGAACTTTGTTGGTGAGAGCTTACATTGAGCCCAATTTAACAAGCTTGCCCAATATGTCATCCTTTGAGGCGAGTTTGCCCTAGGGGTGTACAATAATGATATTAATATAAGTTAGATGATGACCAATAGTATTACCATTAAATTCATTTTTAATTAATTGAATGTTCTAAGTATTTATTAGCATTTAAAATAATTAAATTATTTGTTATATAACTATTACATGCTTAGAAATTGTATTTTTGTCTTATTTATTATTTAATGATTTATTTGCCTTGTTAATCCTGCTAATTTACCCTCATAATGATTAGTTAATATTTTGTTAAGGAGACTAATTTTTTTATTAACTTTTGCATAAAAATATAGCTGTTTATTATCCTATGAATTTTGATAACTAATTAGCCTGATTAATTCTCACGTAAGCTAACTAATTAGGCAAATTATCCTAAAAGTCTATAATCCTAGTGAGTAACTATTATTTAATTGCCTAGCCTTTATATAACAATTAATTAAATGGAAAATTATTACTTCTATATAATTAATTAGCCTAGTTATATTTTTTTAATTGCTTATTTAGCCTAATTAAATAGATATTGTAAGTAGAGACTGTTAGGGAAATAGGCAAATAATATTCGTCCAAAGAAGGGGAATCTGAAATTTGAAAAGAGCCTTCTGGCGGACTAACAGACGGTCTACTCCCAAATCAACCTGACCTATCTTAAATAAACAACATTTTTCAGCATTAAAAAAGCTTAGCCGTGGACTATCAGATGATCTGCTCCCGACCAAATGCCTAGAAACTGATTCTGTGGTCCTCAAAAGCAAAATGTGACAACAGAAATCATTGCTGAATGGAGACTTTGTTGATGCTTAAAATTTTAATTGCCTAGTATGTGCTAAAGCTGTTAAAAAGGCCACAAATCGATTCTTTGTTTTGAGGTGTAAATTTTAAATATTTAAGCTCGATATTTAAATAAGATTCACTGAATGATTAGCAAAGTAAATCTGTTCTAGAATATTCCTGCATTGCATACCAGCTGCAAAATCATGAAGCTTGGTTGTGTTTAAATTTAGGGGGATTTACATCAATACCACACAATTCTTCTGTATTTATATATCTAGCATCTAAACGTAGATTTTTACATATGTAACACTCAAATCCTTACATAACATTAAAAATATCACTAGTTTAAATATTTTATAGTAAAATATACATTTTCATTCATAAGTTTGATTGTGAAACAAAAATGCTAGATAAGTAAATATCAAATCTTAGATTTTAGATATGTAAATACATTAAGAATTGTGTGGTATGTATGTAAAACTTTTTTGTAGCACTTTTAAGCCTGATGAGAACATTTTTGATGAATCTTGTCAAGAAGTGGAAACTTACTACCTCCAATTTATTATGTAGGGATTTATTCGTTTATTAATTAAGGATTTGCTAAAAAAAATTGAAATTGATTACATGCCTTGTGTTTGATTCTGTGTAATTATATTTTTGTCTTAGAGGTAACTGTAGAGCTGATCATGATGTTATTTTTATTATTCTTAGAACAATACATTAGACGAAATCCTGCTGGATCAAACCAGCTTGTCTGGTGGATCATGGAGAACAGACGGGAGTACTTTAACCGATCAAAGCATATGCTGAGCAAAGTGAATACATTGACATTTTTATCAGACACACAGTCCAAGCAGTGGCTATCTTGGTGTGAAGAGGACAAGATTAAGATGAAAACACAGCCTACAATGGTGCCTCTTTCCATTAACGATGATTTGGCATTTTTAGCAGGCCTTCCCTGCTCCCTAAATACTCCAGTATTCACTGTTAATAAAATGATAGAGAAAAGAAATCACTTGAGGAATGAAGTTCGGAAAAAGATGGGTTTGTCTGATAATGATATGCTAGTAATGAGTTTAAGCAGTATAAATCCTGCTAAAGGCCAGTTGTTACTGCTTGAAGCAGCTCGTTTAGTGGCTGAACGTAATGTATCTCAGATATATCAAACAATGTTGGAGAAGGAATTTTTAATTGTTTCTCGTCAAAGCATGACCAACATAACAAATGAGCTACAATTACAAGCACAGCATTTGAACACCAGCCAGCCAGACAAGCAAACTAAAGATGTACACCAAGTAAGTTCAAAAAATAAAAAGAGAAAAGAATATAATATTCTTCCCTCTATCAGTCAAACTAAATCTGTGAAACAAGATCGACCAAAAATTAGGAATTTGCTTTCTGAATCTTCTGGCAATGAAGAACAGAGCCTCAAAGTTTTAATTGGATCGGTGGGATCGAAAAGCAATAAAGTTTCTTATGTTAAGGAAATGCTCAGATTTCTATCTCAAAATCCAAACCTTTCTAAACTAGTTTTGTGGACTAAGGCTAGTACTCATGTTGCTTCTCTTTATGCAGCAGCTGACGTCTATGTAATAAATGCACAGGTAATTCTCATATTTGCATCGTTTTTAATTGTTGATGTTACCATTTTCATGTTAATTTGAATATCGTACTTGTTAAAGAGGTTTACTCCATTGTCTACTCTTGATAGCTTATACCTATAACATCCTTCTGTTGAAATTGTAATGTGGAGCTCATAGGACTTGAGGGGGTTCTTTGGTTCACAGATTAATGGAGTGACATATCATTAGAAGATATCATTTATTTAGTGTCTAACATATTAACAACAGTTGTATAAATGAAATCTATGTCTTGAAATAGTAATATGTAGATGTAGTCCTATCTAATGGCATCTTAAAATGTCAAAGACAATCTAAAACACCTCATGAGTGAGCAGGGCATCTTCCTTCAATGCTTGTTTAGAAATAAAGCATTTTACAAGTAAGATAACAGTAAAAGGTTATCTCAAAACAGGCCCACGTTGCATTGAACTTCCATATAATTTTGACTTAAACAACAATAATAAATAACATTGTCAATTTGAGTATTATAAAATTAAACCAAGCACATTGAATTTGGCAGATTATACTAGCATTTAATAATACTTGTTTTTAGTGAATGTTGAATCCAGAGATTGAGCATCAATTTTAATTACCTTAGCTTTTTTCAATCTCATGCATATAATTCGATAAATGAAGTCTAGAAAGGGATATATGATGTAAGTTTATGATGCACACAGGAGCACACAATAACACAAATAATAAAGGTGAAGAGTAAAAGTATCATCCCATAGGAATCGACTTGATAAGCATTGAAATTTAATCAATGAAGTAATTTTCAAATGACCATATTGGAGCAATACAACAATCAAATAAAAAATTAAGAACAAAGGAAAATGCTACCACTAAACCAAGTGTTCACTTGGAGTAAAGTAGGGCAAGAGAACTCTAGGGGTTGGATTTCACTTATGTTGGTTAGACTAGCTGATAATTAAGCTAAAGAATGTATATGGTTTAATGGTATAATGATCCGATTAAAGATGGCCACTACCTTGCCCTTGCAAGCTTAGAGTTTGTGCTTTCGCTCATATAACCGGCCACATCTTGATGATAGATTCAATGCTATAAATACTTTCAACATTTTTGGATCTCAAGGACCATGCAGGTTCTCTACATTTATCTCTATCCTACTATCAATCCATTGTGGTGTCTTCATTGACGACGAGTTTTTCTTCCACCTCACAATTTTGAATAGACCTCCTAAACTATTAATCTGTATCCACACAAGTAATATTTCTTATTAAATCCAACAAAACACACATTACATGAAGATAACTAAAATATTAAATACTTTTTATTGACATCAACTAGTAAAGACCAAACACGTATTACATTCAACCCCCCATAAAAGAACATTAGTTCATGTCTTAAAAAAAAATATAAGATAAAAATTGCTTCACATGTTATTAGTGTTACTTGCACAATATTTCTCCTTGCCCTGTTTCCATTGCAAATGTCCTTTACTTGCCGCTCCATTATTTTCTGTAGAGAAAATCCTCAGAAAGTTGTTGCAAAAATTGGCTTAGGATTTGCCAAAAATCTCTTTATGGCTTCAAATGAATCTAAGAAAGGAAATAAATAATGTTAAATCTGTTAAAATACAAAGCTAGCTGCTGCTTAGTGCTTAAGTGGTTGGCTCAAGCACCTAGGCACCTAACTCTCTATTTGGTTATGTTGGGATTATCAGTTTTGGGTGTTGGACTGGTCCTAGCCTCTTGGGCATCGAGCACTCTGTTTGCTAGTTTGAAATTGATGCATGGGTGTCGTGCACTCAGTCTGGATGGTTGAAAATGGCCATTTGGCACTTTGTTCTTGGGTTGCATGCCTGACAGGCACTTAGGGTCTATTTGGCGCAGCTGCAGTTGCGCTGCCCCAGGAAGCAGCTGTGGGGAAGCAGCTGTCTGTTTGGTACAGCTCCGTGAAAAATGCTGTGAGCCAGCTGTTTTATGTAAAAATGACCAAACTGCCCCTATTTGTTAAAACTGTTTAAAATTTTTGATTTATTTGTATAAATATGGGTTTAATATACATAAAATTTATAAAAATATTATTTCTTAATTAATTAAATGAAATAAATTGTTTTTAATATTCATTTTTATAGATACTTTTTAAAATTTTTTTTTTAATTTAAAACACATATAGGTTTAAAATTTATCTTTATCTATATATCAATGTATACAAATATTAATTCATCTATACATATAAAAAATTACAAACATATTTTAGAAGCATAAAATGTAAAATATATAAAAACACCTCAAGCCATATGAAGTCGTGTTTTCATACATAAAGACGTTGGAACTCATACAGTTTCGTACATCCAAAATGCCCAGAGTACATATATGCAACTCAACCACTAGCTAGGAGAAGTAGAATGAAAAAAAACTGTAAAACTACGACCACGACGAGTAGCATAATGGTAATGTTATTTCTAACAATGACATGCTGTAGCTCCCGTGTCTGCCCTTCGTCATCTGAAACTCGCAAATCGCTACCAATATCATCCTTAGCATCAGAGAAACTGTTCGCCCATCGGAAAAATCTACGTTGATCGGCAATTCTTCAGGGGCATGTATATAACTTCCTACCATAGCTATGTGCCTGCCGTGAGGTCAAAAGTGTGGTTTGTAGGCCACAATGATAAACCACTCGTCAGGAGGTAGCGGACATCCTAGAACTCATATTATCCTGAAAAGCAATGTAGCATAAAACATAATTACTAACATATTAGGTAATGAAAAAAGAGATCATTAAAATTAAAATATTTGTTTGAAAACAAACACAGACCCTAAATCATATTGCGTTTACAGCAAATCTGAATCGAAATAATTACTCTCCAACTAATGAGGTAGTGATCTCCTCACGAAGGGCTGTCATTTTATTCGCACATTCCCCATCTTTCGTGCAAATTGAGGCATTGTCGTTCTCCTCCGTTGATAGAGATTGACCAATGCGGTATTCAAAGCTTCGACTGACACTTCCTCGTCATTGACCTCGACACGCTCGAAATCAACATCAGCTCGAGTTGGATGCCTCCTAGTATAGTTATTAAGGGTCATAGTGGCTAACACTACATGCACCTGTTTCGGAAACGGATAAGGTGACATATCTCAAAATATGACCCATTTTTTCCCGAAAGTCCTCTCAATAACGCCTCGCAAGGATGAATGTCTTTTATTAAAGACATCTTTTCTATTTCTTGTACGATTGCTGCCTCTCTGAAAATCTGGAATATGATACCTTGTGTCAGGATAAGGTTTAAGGTACCCCCTCTGCATTTGGTAGCCAGCATCCACCAAATAGTACTTCCCTAAAAACTTGTTGGGTTCTTTCTTACTTTTTACCTGTAAATGTATGTAAATGTGTGTGTGTGTGACATATTATATTTATATCTGTAAATCGATAATTATGTCTGTAAATGTATGTAAATGTGTGTGTGTGTGACATATTATATTTATGTTTTTTGTAGTATGTTAAAAGTTATTGATAATGATTACTGGGTTGTTGGACTAACGACATAGCGAGCTTCAACATTGATGATAAATGCTAGAAAATTGAACGCCTTGAACCAAAAACCTTGAATTTAATTCCTATTAAAGTGAAAATGATTAATAATAATTCAAAAAAGAAAAAAATATCCACTCAGCTTTTGGTTGGATTCTTTCTACTTTTTATTTGTTCCAACCTTCTTTTATTTATTAATCTAATTTGCTTTAAGCATGATCCCTTGCTTTTTCTTAAATTCCATAAAGGGCGTGGGAGAGACATTTGGAAGAGTTACAATTGAAGCTATGGCATTTGGCTTGCCGGTATTAATCTATATTTATGATATCTATTTGCTCCAGAACCTTCATTACCAAAGGGGTTTTTCCATTATAATTTCAATTACCATTTTGATCCAGGTCCTTGGAACCGACGCCGGCGGCACAAGGGAAATCATCAAAGACAAGGTAACCGGCCTCCTTCATCCCCTCGGCCATGACGGAACAAAGGCCCTTGCACAGAATATTCAGTTTTTCATAAACAACCCATCGGCAAGGAAGAAGATGGGATCTCAAGGGAGGCAGGTAGTGCAGGAAGCTTATCTCAAGCAGCACACCTACGGAAAGCTGGCAAAGGTCATAGCCAAGTGCTTGAAAGTCAAACAATAACGTTATCTGAATTCCTCAGAATTATTTTCATGTCTTTGGAAGAAATTGCTCGCACAAATATAAGCTCAATTCGTGGTTTCTAAACTCATTTATTTTCGAAGATTATAAATCTGTCACACGGGCCCGAACCGTATATGTCAGTGGGACCAAATTGTCACGTGATCCCGTGTTATTGGACACCCCTGATGCAAATTTACATCAGATGTCCTGTTGCAATAATTTCTCGTCGCACGGACAAGATTAATGAAGGAAGGCGATGGTGGCATTGTTTCTTTTGGCAAATATATATATATATTTTAATGTATTTTCATGTGAAAAATATGTTGTAGTAGTATGTGGTAATGGAACTGGTTTTATGAGTGTCTTGTGGGGGGAACGTTACATGTACCTGCACTTTATGTTGAAGAACTAAAAATTTGAATGAAAAGTAATTGTGGCATCCTAACGGTCTCCATATCCCGTTATGCACCCATGTGAGTAATGAAAATTAGAGCTTGAGGGGTTTTTATTGCTTTTTTATTTAGTTATTTTTTAATATATTTATTTTTTCCTTTTTTTTTTTGGTTGCAAAATTAAATCAATTTATTTTGAATTTTTAGATGCTTTTGGGTATTTTAAAAATAATTATTATTGCTGCAGGCTGCTGAAGTAATAGTAATTTGGCCAAACATATTTTGCTATTTTAAATTCAATAAATATAAAAATGAAATGTATTTGATTTTAGCATATATTATAAACATTCTCAAGAAAATTAAAAAAATAAAAAAGAGATCGAAAGCAAGATTGTGAAAATTGGACTAGAAATCAAACAAGAAGAAAGAAATGTTTAAGGTTAATTGGTTTAATCGATGATGAACTTGATGAGATAATAAATTGTAAATTTGTTTAAATATAACATAAATGATATATTTAAAAAAAATTTAATTATCAGAATATAAAATAAATACAAAAATATTTAAATAAAAAGCAACCCAATAATTTTAAAAATTATCTTAAATTTTAATAATTAATTTTTAAAAATTTTAAATATGAAATTTAACAGTTGCATGCTAGCATTATAATAATTATATATATATATATATATATATATATATATAAATGTTTAAAGTGCCTTCCAGACCGAATTCACTCAAGGCACTGAGGGGATTTTTGCCCAGTGTATTATCATCTTCTCTCACAAAACTTCATTTAAATATATTACTACCTTGCTTGACTCTATTTCTACTGCCTTTCATCTCCATTGGAGATTCTCTCATGCATAACCCTCCTACAGTTCCAATGCCATATAAATAATAAGCATGGAACCGGTTCCCTAGCCCAACGGTTGAACCCCGGTTCTGACCAGCTCACTCGCAAAAATGATTTCTACTTGGTCCAGATCGAACTGGCCACGGGTTCACGGTCGAACCAACCAATCCGGTCTAGTTTTCTAAACCTTGGGTAAATGTAAACCCAAATTAAAAAGTTACTTGGATGATGCGTTTGATGAGTGTGACGAATAATTTAAGTTTAATTTGTAGAGCAATGTTTGTAACTTTTTGAATGGAACACATATTTGATAAGTGCTACAAATGGGTAAATGAATTGCTAAGTATTCTAAGAGACATAATCAACTTGTTCCTTTGAATATATGCGAAACAAAAAAATCTCAATGGAGTAAATGGTATATCTTTTTTGTATAGCATGCTAGAAAGAGTGACTTAACAGGTTCCTTATAATTTTTGTTACATGAAATATGCATGACCTTTGTAAGTGTACAAATTCTTTTTATCATACATTATCATACATGTCATTTTCTTCCTTCCACATTTTTTTAATGTAAGAACTTTGAGGCAACTTGTGGTGTATGCAAACATATATATAAATCATATGTAGTTAGTCGAGTAAAGAATAACAATTTTCATATTTGAGTTGCCTCGATCACTTTCTTAAAGTATCTGTTAGTTGACTTCATCGCTTATGTGAATAGGCATCACCAAAGCCTTTCATTTTTAATGGGGCGACCATCAAGACTTATTAGCAAGTATGGACTCACATGTAACTTGATGCAAATTTAAATTTTTGCCTTGGACTTTTGACACCAAAGATTTTAGCATGACATTTAGCTAGAAGATGAAACCCTTTGGTGTTGAGACCTTAGAATAATTAAAATGGTCTATAAAGTATAGGAGTAATGTAAGCCAAATCTTGTGAATAAAAACTAAGAATTCTATGGAGCATGTTTGCATAAATATGATAACTACAAAGTATAAGTCACAAGAATCTTAATACAAAATATGATTTTAAATAATGAACATGAATGAATACCAAGTGACCCATGTCGGAGATGAGAATTGACTGTCAAATTTCAATTCATTGAACTTCAATAAAATTAAAATGAATTATGTTTAAGAAATAGTTGAAATCTTTTAACAATTTCCAAAAGGGCTTTTATAGGGTATGGGTGGTAGTGATAAATACAAATACGCTGTAAAAGCTAGGCAAAAGAAAATGCTTTATCATTTGTTGTAAGAAATATAATAAACAATAGTTATTTAAGGATACCTTATGTTTTAGACATGGTATGTCTATTATTTATATAACCCACGCTAATCAACTTTATTTACTTTTCCTTCTTATTTTCTATTTAACTATAACTCTGTGCAAATACGAACTCTTTAAATTTCCTCCACTTTGATGAGTACTTCAATTGAGTTATGAAGATGTCTATAGTCCTTCATGTTGTGATTGTGGTGTGTTCTTCATGAGAACATAATATTATTTTAAATATCAAATTTGCATTTTTTTTAAATTATGTTGTTCAAAAAAATGCATTCTTTATTTTTTCACCAACTTTACAAAAGAAACTTATTAAGGAGCATGAGTGATGTTTTTGGTGACTATGATTTATTTCTTTGTGAGTAATGCATTAATGATTTCCATCATTGAATTTAGTACTCAGGTAGTAAATATGACAGCTGATTTTGGCGATGATTATTATAGATTTTATTTTTGGTCAAATTGAAGTTATCTTTATTTGTTTTGTTGGTATTAAGATTATGATGTTCCTCCTTATTATAATTTTTTTTTACATTTAATTTATTTTTTGTGAGTTCTGGCATTTTGTGAGCATGATTAATTGCTTTAATCCCAAAGCATGCAAAACTGATCATTCTTTTAGCTGCATGTTAGCATGATAAGGGTGATTAATGATTTTATATCTTTCACATTTAACATCTCTTGTTGTAGTTGAATGCTAAATCTTTCCAATGACTCCTTGAGCTCTTCTTGGATCATCAATGTGGCCTAAAAAATTTCAATAACTTATAGGTAATAAATAGTTAATTGATGAAAATTTTCTTAAATTTAGTGAGAACATTATTACTCTAAAACAAAAAGTGTTAGAATCATTTGAGACGTCATTACTTAAGAGTAATAAATAATAAGTGGCACCTCTAGACTTTATTAATGTGCAACATTGAGGTAATTAACTCAAAGGCAGATGAACAACAAGATTTATTTTTCAATTGTAAGATTTGAGAAGGGTGATTTGAACTTCATTAGGGGTTTTGCCTTTAAAATCTTCTATGATAGTGCATTTATTAGCTAGATTTTTTTATCATTTCTTTATGAAGGTATGGAATCCTAATAAATGTATAAGTTGTATGTATCATCAAGTTTGTGGTCAATTCCATTACATTTGGCATCTGTGGCACCTATTCATTTAAGATTATTTAAAAATAAGTTAAAGATTGTCTAGATCTTACTATTGATCCATTTTTATTTTTGCAAGTTATCTTTTTATCATAAAACTCTTTTTCTCCACATTTTCAAGACAACTTTCTCATGCTAGTTTGCTTTTCATAGGGCTTGAGTTTGGTTCTTGGCATCAACCTACACTCATCACAATTTTCAGGAGATTAGATCCAAGATTATCCCTGAGAGATATTAATACCATATTTATAAGCTTAAAAAGTAGGGAGAGAGAAAGGAGTAGAAATGATAGAAAATATTTTAGGGAGAGAGATAAATAGTATAGAGTGAGGCTTTATAATAATACTAACATAACCAAAATTATAAGCTTAAGAACGGGTAAGCTTGTGTAAAATTTTTTTTGTTAACTCTTTATTTATAAGTTTGACCTAACCTTTAGTACTAAGAAAAACTACATAGTTACAAGAAAATCCATTAGAATATTTACGGCAGGTAGCCACAAAATTACAATAGTAAATGTAAGTGGATAATTTGCAAATAAATAATCACTATTTTAGCTTATAAAAGACTAAATTATAATGGCCAAACTTCAATGAATTTCATCAGAATGTTATGTTTACTCTTTCAAACAAATAAGAGAGTTCATTATTCTAATGGTACAAGACATTAAAATTAAAACTTTAAAAATAAAAAAAAATGTTTACAACCAAATAATACATAAAAAAAGTTTAGGACTAATTGGCTAAGTTATAAAGGCTATTTCATTGAAGTTAAAAATAACATAATGAACTTATTAACAACTTTATGCTATATGGCTGACTAAGAGAAGGTGCTTATATTAACTCCAACAACATATGTTTATAATTATATTTTTTATGATCATAAATATACTTTATGATGTGCTAATAATTCTACTTAACATCAATGTGGATACGAACTCAATACTTTAGGATAAGCTTAAAATGGTAAATGAAGAATAAGAACTACAAAAAAAAGTACTTTTATGATAAATAAATTTGGTACTCTAATTAGTTTGATTGAATTTAACTACCATTGTAGTTACAATTCAAATAAAAAAAATCTATTTATAATAAAATGATAAATTTATTGTATTGAAGGTGTTGAAATTATTAAGATAACTAGCTAACACCAAAACTAAAACCAAAAATGACCTTAATCAACTAAGAAAATCTTATTAAAAATCCAAAAAAAAATGTACCTTATGATATTATATTATGCAATATAATCTAAAAGTTTTCTCTACTTTAATTAACTTGATTATATAATTAAGTTTATGGTAATAATGTTAATTGAAATTTTAACTATAACATACAGTTGAAATTGGAACATATGATATATTTTGATTTATATTAATTCACATGATAAATAAACCATGAAAATATATTTTAAAATTTGAACTAATAATATAGAACAACACTAATGATGCTTTTTAATGTATTTTTGAATTAAAATTTAACTATCATCATATCAAATCAAGTAAGAAAATTAGTGAATTAAATCGATCATACTATGTATTTATAATCATATAAAATGATCATATAGAAACTTTAATCTAGAGATTTATAATTAGGGTTTGATGATTGTTACCATGTGAATATGGTATCATGTAGAAAATATTATATTTTACTTAACAAATCTTAAGATATTGACAACGGGTTAGTGTTAGCAGCCCCCTGTGCATTGGACTACACCAAAGCACTAATAGCTTCTGGCTGATATGACCAGAAGATAAAGTTTATTTTTTGCAGACATGGCTGATAGATCTACTGTTGGATAGTCTGATCAAACTCCTTTCTCCACCCACATCTTTTTCTCATGGGTGGTCCCAAAACTAGTCTGACAACCCTGATCCTCCAAATCAGGCCTCTTCTTCTTCCTCATTGCCAATTTCTTGCTCTTTCACCCTCTGGGAGGGATTCCCCTCTCATTTCTCTGAAGACCTCGAAGTATGCTACCTTGCTGTAAAGATTGGACTTCAAAGCAGATTTGTTCATTATGGTGATACATTGAGTTCAGAGAAGATACAAAAGCCAATTCCTCATGCCCTATTTATAGAAATTGAAGGCACAATCTAGAAATTTAAATTATTGAATCATTGAATAGCCATAAACGAAGTTTAGTATTGTGCATTAAATTCTCTTGCTATTATCACAACCCAAATTTCAAGAATAGAATTGAGGAACTAAATATGTATACAAAAATTATGCCAACATGAATCTCGAGGAGATCCGACAGTTCAGGAGAGAATGAATATGAAAGGTGGACTCATCAATAGAAGACCTGGGGGACTCCAGATGCCCGACCAGACGAACCAAACTTAAAGCCAATTTTTATAAAAATTAGCATGTCACACGGGATAGGTAGCTCACCCAATCACTTGACAAATGATTTTCCAAACCTAGCACTTCAATGCAATCAAGCCCAAAGAAGAGACCAATCCCTCAGATCTTATGACTACATTAGGGACAACCTATAACTTCCCCTTAAAATCTCTTAATCTAAGGACAAACTAACTATTAGATTATGATGATTTACCCTCTGTCTGACAACCCATCTTCGCTCTGTCAATGAGAGCTCTTCAACGAGTATCAAGGCTGACGACCATTATGCCAACTTCACAACCAGTCAAGACATAGCCGACTAGTTCTATCTGCTTCTAGCCAGTAGAAGACAAGCCAACCAATAGCGTCTATGAGTCTAGCATTTCCTCCGACAACATAAACCGAGTCACTTGTTCCCCAACTGTACATCCTCCAATATTTTAATAACACAATCAATCAACAACACCTACCAAATCTAATTGACCAGGAAAGCTCGACGAAGTCTTACCAAGCCAAGCTGACCAAGCCCGAGAGCAATAAGGCCTTGGCCTAGAAGAATGAAATATCTATCAAAACTAGTGCAATCCAAAATTAAGTAGGAGCATAAACATAACTTCACCAATTTCATAAATAAAATATTATGTAATTCTCTCATTTTACTCTCCATTACTATGCACACAGACTCTCTTAGTCATGTTTTAGGCTCTATTGGGTGTCAAAGACAAATTAAGATTCTAAGGGACTTGAACCAAGAGTAATAAAAAATTGTGTAATAGCTCAAATTAGAAGTGTGATTAGCCTAATTACA
>NEWO01000008.1:2777469-2788873 GCA_003013225.1 Phalaenopsis aphrodite
GATTTGATGATATCATTTGTTCAATTTTCATTAAATCTTTAGGTGTTATATAAGTCCCTCTAAATTTTATTTAGAAAATCAGAAATTCTAATTTCTTTCTATTCTATTTTGATTATATTAGTTAAAGTTAATTATGTTCATAAATTTTCTCCTTTTAAGAATATAATGATATTGATTTATTATATATTATTGACCTCATTTTTGTGAGGTCTTTCCTTCTTCTTCCGAGAGCCTAGGATATAGCTCTAGGAGTCCCTTATTGACTATCTTAGAAAACCAGCATTGAAACTTGTCCCCATAGAAATTCCAAAACACTTCCTATTTTCATGTGATGTGTAGCATTTATGGTCTCAAAGCCATCGTCTTATGGACGAGCGGTTAAGAGCCATTGTGTGGAGACTCAAGTAGAAGTTCCCAATAGGACCTCAAGCCCTAGGAAAACCTCCTCACGATTTTATCGTCACACACACACACCAAATGCACAAAATTCACTAATTCACATGAATAGGACTTCAATTAAGCTCAAAGGATGGGTGAAAACGCAAACTTCTCCAAACGATCTCCGATGACAAATTGGACTGCGCTAACGTGTCCGGGACACCAATTTTAGTAGGAAAGGACATCCATATTGCTATATTTTCGACACGAGAAAATTTGGACGCAAATCGATGAATTCATCAAAACGACATTCGACGATAAAATAGACCGCACCAGCGCATTCAGAACGTCTGAATCACCTAAAAATGATACCAATTTTGTCATGTTTCGACGCACGAATGAAAGACACAAATCAAAATTTTTTTTTCAAAATTTTTGATAATTTTATAATTATATCATTAATTTTAATCTAATTAAAACCTCAACCCTGTTTAGGTTTTTACCCGCACGCTTAAACCCTCGTTCGAGCCATCTCAGGGCTCGATCCTGCGGCTCGTCTCCCTCTCGTCCGTGTGCCCTAGTTCCACGGTGGATCCACGCGGCTTTCCTTTGCTGTTCTTGCTCGCGGCTCATCTCCTCGAGCTTCCCCTTGACTTTTCGGCTCTCCAATCGCGAGGAGATGAGCTGACCGACGCTTTTCCTCCTCGAGGTTGTACGCTCTCCGCTCCCTCTTTATTTTGTCGATTCTGTCCCTCTTTTTCTATTCGGCCATGAAGCGGTGGTTGGTGGCNTTTTCCTCCTCGAGGTTGTACGCTCTCCGCTCCCTCTTTATTTTGTCGATTCTGTCCCTCTTTTTCTATTCGGCCATGAAGCGGTGGTTGGTGGCTGATTCTTCGCCCCTCTTCCCTGCTCATAAAAAAAGCTTCTTAGATTCTCTGTGTTGGGTTATTGAAAACTTTTGGAGAGAAAGGAGAGGTTGTGTTTTGCTATGGGAGGCTTTTAGGGAAGAAAACTATTCTAAAATCTTCTCTAGATCTGTTTTCTCGTGCGCTTGGAGTGTGAAGTGTTCATGAAGTGCTGTTTATTTTGTTGAAAGTCTTCTCTAACCTATATTTTCGGGTGATTGTGACGTGGAACATTCGTGGTTGTCGTTTCTTGAAGTTATTAGGGGAAATATTTCTCTTGGAGTGGTTTTCCTGGAATTATCTTTCAATTTTATTTTAAATCTACTGAAAAGAGGTATTCCTCTCCTTTTCTCTATTCTATTTTATCTAGGACGACACGTTGAGGCATCTCTATCCTCTTGCAAAGGTTAATGGAGGAATGACCTAGTTTATTTTGAAGTCTAGGTATTGATATATGCTGGAATTTTTTTTATGAGTTGGAAAAGTATGTTTGGGGGTCATTTCTTGCTTCTCTTGCTGCCCCTTGTTAGAATACATGCTGGAATTTTTTTTTTATGAGTTGAAAGATTATGTTTGGGGCTCGTTTCTTGTTTCTCTTGCTGCCCCTTATTAGAATACATGTTAGAAATGAAATGCTGTAGTCTTTTATTATTGTTATTTTTGAATTAAGAAAGTGCTGAAATTCATTTCAATACTGAGAAATATTTGACTTTAGGGATTCATTACACTTATCTATTTCCTATTATCAATTCCTGCTTAAAACATATGCTGGGATGCAAGAAATTTTTGAAGTCTAAGGCTTTATGAAATTTGATTTTTATGGCTTTGTTTTGACCCATTTGGTGAGTTCGATCTACCTGGAATGTTTCTCTGTTTTTGCTCCCTTTTGCTAGATTCGGTTTGACCTGAAGCTAGGCTTGGTTCAGCTGAAATTATATCTGTTTTGTCCCTTATGTCGGCCACAGTTTTTGGCTCATTTGGGGCTTCATATAAGTTGGAAGTTTCCTTTGCTTTAAGCTTTTATAGGCCACGTGTTTTTTGGCTCCTTAGGAGATTGAATATGTGCTGTAAAATTTCTTTGTGTTGAGCTTTTATGGATTTCGGTTTTGGCTCCTTTGAGAACTTCTTTTTGTGGTAGACTTGGGCTGAATTTTACCTTTTATGGGGTTTGGTTTTTCCCTTGTGCTGGGCTCGGTTTGCCTCTTTCTTGGGCTCAGTTTGGGATCCTTTTTGGTGATTTATGTTGGCTGAAATCCTTTACTGTTTGGACCATTTCTTGGACTCGGTTTGCCCCTTTCTTGGGCTCGGTTTGGGCTCCTTTTTGGTGATTTATGTTGGCTGAAATCCCTTACTGTTTAGACCATTTCTTGGATTTGGTTTGCCCCTTTTTTGGGCTCGGTTTGGGCTCCTTTTTGGTGATTTATGTTGGTTGAAATCCCTTACTGTTTGGACCATTTCTTGGACTTGGTTTGCCCCCTGTGCTAAGCTCAGTTTGCCCCTTTCTTGGGCTCGGTTTGGGCTCCTTTTTGGTGATTTATGTTAGTTGAAATCTCTTACTGATTGGTCCATTCCTCGAGCTCAGTTTGACCCATTTATTGGGCATGGTTTGGTTAGGGCCTCCTCTTTAATGCTCCTCCTCCTAAGATTTTTATTAGTAATCAAGTTTGTCATCCAAAAATGCATGAATTTCAATACCTATCGCTATGTGGGAATGCTTAGTTTGAGCATTGTTACACCTTATGGGATGAAAGTGGGTTCGATCTCAATGATGTATAATAGCTTGTCCATTCACTCTCTTATGTATGTCAAATATAATACAATGGTAGTACTTATGGTGGTCCTTTATGCTGCCTTTGAGACCCTTTCCCTTATTCGTGGGTTTGTGTCGTGTTGGGTTCCTCCCTGCCATCTGTGGCCGTGAGCTTCTTATATAGGGTTTGGTTTGGCTTGTTCTGGCTCCTACCCGTGAGCTAGTTGGAGCTTGGTTGTGCGTTTTCTGGCCTTACCCCGTGAGCCCTGTTCCCTCTCCTGGTCTAACCTGTGAGCCCCTACCCTCTTTTTTGCTTTACCGAAGAGTCTTACTTGTTAATCTCTTCGTGGAATAAGTTGGGTTGATAGCCATCCCTCTATGTGGTCTCTGGTTATGAATATTTATGTCGTTCTATATGGATATTTCATGTTTGTGCGAAATGAAAAGCTTTTAATGAAAGTTGGATTTAAATGATTTTGATATTGGCATGATTTTCTGGAAGGCTAGAAGGCTGCCCCCTCTATTAATTAGTCTCTCTTATTTTGTGACTTATAAAAGGCTTTTATAGTTGTATTTCAGGAAATCATGAATTTGATATAAATTGAATTTATGAAGGGTTTGAAAATTCTTAAAATTGTCATTTGGAAAGGATACCTTTTCTGGGTTGATCCAATTATAAAATGCGAGAAAATGATATCCTTCTAGGATTGATTCAAGGCTCTTGGGTCTTCTCTCTCCCATCACAATTTTTATTCTTTTCTTTCCTTGCTTCTTGGTTTGGTTTTCTGTGCTTATCTTCTATACATAAATGCTCATGTATAGCCTTTTGTTATATGTGAAACCATCAAACAAGATCGCAAGTAGGTCGGTTTTGTTTTGGGGCATAGGGTGATGATGACAAAAGCACGCCGGTGGTAGAGCAGAATAATATCTCATCCTATAACACCGGGACTCAATTTTGGGACCTGATGAACTGTAAGATGAAAATATCATTCACCGACATAAGACTAGAGGGGGACCCGTACCTTCTTAGGTTGTTGATAGTTCTAGGCCCGATGACGTGATCGACCTGTGAACAACTATACTTTTTCAAAATTGATAAAACAAATTGATAAGAACAGATACAATATTTATAAAAAAAATTTTCACTACAAAAATTGATACAACTTATCTTTTGTATGCTTGAAATATATGTGCAAGCTTAAACTTAAAATTTTAAAATATGTTACATTCGGGTTGTACAGATGTTGATGACCGATCCTGGGCTAAGGAGTCCTAAGTTTGGTTCAGTAGGATATCCTTCTATTGGAGTAACAAAATTTATACATCCGGGTGACCGAGTAGCCTTCGACGTCCCTCGAGTGCAAATATATATATTTGAGCCTAACCCCGACCTGAGTGCTTGAGGTTCCCTCTTTTCGGACTTTTTCATATGTTTTTCTTGAAATTTTTGGACAAAGCACTCGTGGTCTTTTCTCCGAGATTTTTCTGAAGTTTTGATAGTTTTATTTAAATTATTACTCGTCAATTTTCCCGAATCTTTCGTCGTAGATTTATTTGTCGATTTTCTCGAAGTTTCCAAGCAACGTTTCTTTTATTTATACAGTGAATAATAGCTAGCTTAAAGGAGTAACATACTTCCCAAATTTACAGGTGTGATTTATATTACAGCATTTTATAACATGCATGTTATACTGTTTTCCTAGTCTGCAATATTGTCTTCCTAGTTTGTTGTATTTTTCTCCTAACATGTTATACTGTTCTTTCTCTTTACTGTACATTCTACTGTTCTTTTCTTTTATACTGCATGCTTTGTTACTTTGATACACACTATACCTTAGCTTAGGAAAATCTAGTGGTTATATAGGAATTAACATTAAACCCGGATGTGCTACTATGAAGAGCTTTGGAGCGAATATTGTGGACAGCACGACGAGGAACAACTTCAAGATGAATTTGCAATATCAAAATATAGTCACATTGATTACTTCCCTTAGTTTAAATAACAACCAATAGGAGTTCGAGGTGGTTTGCTTAGCGCAACATAAACCCTCACATATCACCTTTAGGCTTTTGCACAATCCTGTTGTGCAATTATAAGTCCTAACACTTTAGGATTTCGAGGTTACCGTCCGGTACTGTGTAAATCCTCCTATCTTTTTAAGCTATTTGCATGATCATATATTGTACAAATATAAGTCCTAAATTCAAAATAAATTACAGGATTAAACATTAAATAACATCATTTCAAAGACGTAAAACCGAACATTAGGATAGTTGGGAGGTCACCGGGGTCTCCCTGGATCTGTGATATCCCCTACCCTTCTCTTCTTTGGATTCCGTAAAATAACTGTTCTTATTTTGATTTTTCCGTTTCCAATCTTGGAAACCTAAACTTTGAAATCTGGAAAGTAAAACCACTAATCTTAATCGAGAGTTTTCATAAGTGACCCTGGTCATTTAAGATGTAATTAACTATGGGGTTTGCCTCTATAGGGAACTTGAAACCCAGGTAAAATAAACCCTATCTAATCTTCATATTAGGTAGGAGAACTTGTTGGTCTCATATAAAATATTTTGCAGACCAAACGGATGCCACAAATTCTTTAGTTTAGATGATTGAGTACATAATACAAGTGATATATTTATTCTTTGGAATAAGTGTATTACTTGTGGTATCGCGCTCAGTTATTTAAACCAAAATGTGAGACCCGTTTTGTTTCACTTATTTTAAAATCAAAATGTCACTTTCAAAAATCATATTCATATTAAAACTATTTTCATATTTTCTTATATATTTCTCAAAATCAAAATTAAAACAGCCGAGATATGTACACACATATATTAAAATATTGTAAGTCTATTAGAATACACCTGATTTAATGAGGAAATAAATAACTTAGTCATTTATATTTTACATTCTGAATAGTGTAGGATTGCTAGTTGACAAATTCGTAGGAGTATCGCATTTGCTGCCTCAAGATAAATAATTGTTGTTTGTTGAATGATAAGCATACAATTCTTAGTTAGGGGCATTAATCCTTTTTATTTATAGTAGATTCATAGTTATTCTATATGTTTGTCAGTCATGTCCTTGCTACTTTATTGTACACATAATTTAATGAATAAATAAATAACTTAATCATTTATATTTTACTTTCTAAATAGTGTAGGATTGCTAGTCGACAAATTCGTAGAAGTATCATATTTACTGCCTCAAGGTAAATAACTGTTGTTTATTGAAGGATAAACATATAATTCTTAGTTTGGGGCGTTAATCATTTTTATTTATAGTAGATTCATAGTTATTTTATAAGATTGTTAGTCATTCTCTTGCTACTTCAATTATAATTTTGCACTTGTTGTAAACTTTAATTAAAAGCTCTAAGTGTCTTAATTCATTTTTGCAAATTTTCTACATATTTAAGTAATCTTGCAATTGTAGTGTTCTCCTTTTTTTGCACTTTACTTTATGAAATTGTATGTGGATTCACGCCATTCACAAGCTTGTATGAAATTGCATATTTCTTACATATTATATTTATGGAAAATTTGGCATGCTTGTGTGTGTGATGACATGTAGGTTGGCGAAATCTTTTTGGATTTTTTTGGCTAGCTGGGCTTATGGGTCCACAGAGTAATGACCATAGAGAAAATCGTCGGGTTTTCTTGTGTTGGCATTGACTTTCTCGTTTTTAGTTTTTTTTTTAAAGCTTACTATATATATAAATATAAATGTAAATTTAATAATAAGAAACTTAATTGGAAATGATTGCATATTTTTATGCGCACTCAATGTCAAACATTCTCTTGTTGCTTACAATGTGTTATATCCATGTAGTAATCTTCCTTATTTGTTGTATATATTGCATGTCTCATTTCTTATTTCTTTTATGCTTTCATAGATAGCTGTTATTTACTGAATTTGTTTGTCAAACTCACTTTTTGATATTTTTACATGATAGATTCAATTCAGCCACCAGTTAGGTCGTCTCCACTGGTCGTCTCCACTGGAGCAGACTTTTTAGTTTTAGTTTTTCCCTTATTAGTATTTTTTTTCAGTATTGTTTTAGCTATTTTATTTCTCTTTTTGGGTATGGGTAGTAATTTATTGTTATCAGTTTAGTTTGGAGTCGGCTAGTTTATGCTTTCATTTCATGTGTATCAGTGTACTATTCAATATGAATAATTTTTTTTTTTAATTTCATGCAAGTTTTTCTATGAGGATACAAAATATGTTCAATTCTTTTCATCATGTCTTGCATTGCCGTGGTGTACCGCCTTCCGGACCTAGGATGTGAAAGAGTAGTATCGAGCATATGTTTGTATTTAACCTTCCTTGATTATGCATCTTATATTCTTTGACTTCTTAGTATTAGGTAGGGGATAAGTTATCATTGTTCGTCAATTATTTAATCAATTTTCATTTTACATATCTTTCAATTGTTTATAATAAATCTGAAAAGAAGATTTGCTGCAGCTGCTTGTGGAAGAGGAGTCCAGAGAGCTATATCAATGATGTGCTTGTTCCTAGGGGTCTTTGTTCCTCTTATTAGCATCGTGCTAATCCTGTCCAAACCATCGAAACTGTTGAAACACTGAATCACAACATGACAACTCTCGTGGAAGTGGTGACACAACATGTTTTTCTAGTACGACAAGCCAGTTTTACAAATCAAATTGCACAAGCGGTCCAAGCCATTGTACAAGCGGCACGACTAACACTCACAAGCTACTCTGTCAATACCACTAGTGTCTGTCATGAAGGTACAACCCAATCAATCAATGACGATGACTAATGTAAGTGACATGGATCGAGCGATGGATCAATTTCTGAAGACACATCCTTCTACCTTCAATTGCGCGGTGGATCCGATCGGGTCTGATGCATGGCTTCACGACATTGAGAAGAAGCTTCCAGGAATAAAGTGCCTTGAGGACCATATGATGGGCATTGTGACGTTCGAGTTGATGATTGGTGGGAAAATCATCAACGCATTACATTTGAATCATACAAGTTTCTTGAGTAGATTTCGAGAGACTGCCCCTAGAGCAATATTTTTCTTATAGCGGAGTGGACCAAGCTCATGAATGACTTAAAGAAGCTTGATCAAGGAATGAAGACTATTCGAGAATACCACTTGTAGTTTGTCAGGATTGTCCGTTGCATCCCTTCGATTAATCAATCTGAAGATCATAAGCTCTATCACCTACTTGTTTGCTTGATAAAGGACATTCGGAGGTGCCTATCGGCTGTCAAGTGTTGATTTACAGAGAACTGATGGATCGAGCTATTCATGCGGAGATGAAAATCAATGCCTGCGAGGAAAAACATGCGAGGAAGTGGAAGAATTCAGATACACAATCTAATGGGAATTTCCCAAAAGAAGCATCATCAAAATCTCCATGTGTTGAAGTTAAAAAAACTCCTCTATGTGTTCATTGCGGGAAATGACATGCTGGGACTTGTAACTTGGTAATCGGCAAATGCTATAACTGTTGAAGTACCAACCATAAAATGAAGGATTGTCCTCTCAAAATTCAAGGTTAGCGGCTAGCGACAAACATCCAGGAAAATAATTCAAAGTTCCATTATAAGAATAAGTGGCATAAGCTGAATGAAGGACAATTTTAGAAGCATCGCAGAAGGGTTAAGCGAAGCAAAATTGGATTCAGCCTCGTCAACAGCTATAATAAATGATAAAGTCTCAACCGTATCAGCCACATCCTCCCGCATCACAATATTATGAGTACTAGCAAGCCAAAAACTACCATTGATGTATCAACAATCCTCAATGATGCAATACCAACCTCAACAAGCTCAAGATTCAGAGTAGCCCAGATAGACAATTTCACTGTGAGCATTTGTTATGACGCGGGAAGAAGCTCGTGAAGTTCCTGACATGGTGACATGTATCATTCTTATTTTAAACAAACTAACAAGGGTATTATTTGACTCGTGGGCAACATATTCATTCTTCTCAAACAAAATTGCATCTAGTACATTGATTTCTTCATTACAATCACATCTATCAATCATCCTGTCATCAGACTCACCCGATCATTAATTCTGTCATAAGGCTCACCCGATCATTAGTTAGTGCGTTCGTGATTGTGACATTATCATCAATGACAGGCATATGCCTGCTACTCAATATTCCCACTAGCTGAATTCGATGTAATCTTATCATGCAATTATAGATTCCCATAAAAGACCGATGAATTTTTATATACCTGACTCAGTTCTCTTTTGTTTCAAGGGTAGTAGAGGGGCTATTTTTTGTCTAATTTCAACAATTAGTACTTATAAGTTGATCTCACATGAGTGTACTGGCCATCTAGCTCATGGGATAGATTCTACG
The DNA here is from genome assembly GCA_003013225.1 of Phalaenopsis aphrodite. Taxonomy (NCBI): domain Eukaryota; kingdom Viridiplantae; phylum Streptophyta; class Magnoliopsida; order Asparagales; family Orchidaceae; genus Phalaenopsis; species Phalaenopsis aphrodite. The sequence goes on from NEWO01000008.1 coordinate 2,786,865, forward strand.
AAATCAAGTGTTAGCTTAGATGGTGTTTCAATGGTTCGAGTATTTGTTGATGTATTTCCTAAAGATTTACCTGACTTACCACCGGATCATAAGAGTGAGTTCATCGTAGACTTACTTTCCGGAACCACTCTAATTTCTAAAACACCATATCAAATGGCCATGGCCACGGTGGAACTCCAGGAGCTCAAGATATAGTTGCAAGAATTACTTGATAACGTATTCATCCGACCTCGTGTTTCATCTTGGGAGCACCAATTTTGCTATTGAAGAAGAAAGATGAAAGCATGCAATTGTGTATCGACTGCAGATAGTTGAATAAGGTGACTGTGAAGAACAAGTATCCACTGCTTTGTGTAGATGATTTGTTCGATCAACAACAAGGTTCTATGTTTTCCCAGATTGACCTCCGATTGAGCTACCATCAGTTGAAGATAAAGAATGGAGACGTTTCAAAGACTACTTTTCGATTTCGATACGGGCTCTATGAATTTTTTGTTTTAACATTTGGTTTGACTAATGCCCCTGCCGCCTTTACGGATTTGATGAATAGAGTTTTCAAGCCTTGGATTGATTCATTATTGTCTTAATTGATGATTTTTTGGTCTACTCCAGGAATGAAGAGGAGCATGCTCAACATCTCAGAGCAACATTAAATACTCTTCGAGAGAACAAGCTTTATACCAAATTCTCTAGGGTCAAAACTGCATTTTGCTCGCATTTTTAAAAAGCTACAACTGAAAGTTGTGTTTTCCCACTAGACCTGGCTGCCTGCGGTGACTGCTAGAATGCTGTTGTTTGAATTTTTTTTTGGTAGTATCCACCGTAATTTTTTGAAGAACAACTTCTTCAGCAGTTTCACATCCACTTCAAACAGCTACAGCTGCCCCAAATACACCCTAAGTGTGAATTTCGACTTCAAAAAGTGATATTTTTGGGACAAATTGTTAGTGGAGCTGGAATTTTTATGGATCCTGCAATGATTAAGGAAATAATGGATTATTCAAGGCCGAGCATTAAGTCCGAGATTTGTTGTTTCCTTGGATTTGTTGGATATCATTCGTTGAAGATTTTTCCCGTATTGTTGCACTCCTTTCAAGGTTGTCTCAAAAAACAATTATATTTGTATTATCTGATGCTTGTGAGCTGAGTTTTACAAACTCAAGAATTACCTGATAACTAACAACCCTAATTCTTACCATTCCCTTTAGCACAGATGAATTTCAAATCTATGACAATGCTTCACATTAATGACTGGGATGTGCTCTAATGCAGCATGACAAGGTGATAGCTTATGCCTTTAGACAACTCAAGGTGTATGAAAAGAATTAACCTAGCTACGACTTGGAGCTAGCTGTAGTTATTTTTGCACTAAAGATTTAGAGACACTACCTTTATAGTGTTTGTTGTGAGGTCTTCACCGATCATAAGAGCTTGAAGCATTTTTTCACCTAGGAGTTGAACTTAAGACATACGATGACTTAAGTTGATGAAGGCTATGATTTGGAGATTCAATATCGCCCTAGTAAGGCGAACGTGGTTGCGGACGCTTTAAGTAAAAAATATTTGACATGTGTAGCTTGGATGGTCACTTAAGAGCATGAGTTAGCACAGAAGATGGAGCAACTCCAACTCGAAATAGTATTGATAAGAGCTATTGCTAACTTGTATTAACTGTCAGTTCAGCCTACACTTGTAGACCGTGTTTGTGCAGCTCACATAATGGATGCAGACTTGCTACAACTTAGAGAGCAAACAAAGAATGGATCGAAGTTCAAGTTTAGTGTCGATCTGGATGACACTTTGAGATTTCAGGATCGGCTGTGTTCCAGATCAGGAAGGACTTCAACAATAAATGCTCCATGAGACACATTCTACTCTATATTTTGCTCATCCAACAAGTAATTATTTTGGTGGCCAGGAATGAAAACCGTTGTAGTTGAGTTCGTAACTAAGTGTTTGACCTATCAGATGTTTAAGACCAAACATCAGAGACCTGGGGGCCTATTGCA
>NEWO01000008.1:2792556-2804315 GCA_003013225.1 Phalaenopsis aphrodite
AATATAAGATAAAAATTGCTTCACATGTTATTAGTGTTACTTGCACAATATTTCTCCTTGCCCTGTTTCCATTGCAAATGTCCTTTACTTGCCGCTCCATTATTTTCTGTAGAGAAAATCCTCAGAAAGTTGTTGCAAAAATTGGCTTAGGATTTGCCAAAAATCTCTTTATGGCTTCAAATGAATCTAAGAAAGGAAATAAATAATGTTAAATCTGTTAAAATACAAAGCTAGCTGCTGCTTAGTGCTTAAGTGGTTGGCTCAAGCATCTAGGCACCTAACTCTCTATTTGGTTATGTTGGGATTATCAGTTTTGGGTGTTGGACTGGCCCTAGCCGCTTGGGCATCGAGCACTCTGTTTGCTAGTTTGAAATTGATGCATGGGTGTCGTGCACTTAGTCTGGATGGTTGAAAATGGCCATTTGGCACTTTGTTCTTGGGTTGGATGCCTGGCAGGCACTTAGTTGTATTCTTCTAATGCTTGGGCGCCTTTCCCTCATGTTGGCATTTCTTGCATGAGTTAGGGTCCTTGGTTTGGGCATCAAGGCTCCTGGGGTTGGCACCTAGGCATCTATTTCACGACTCAACCCGGGACTTGAAATTAATCAAGGCGGGAACATATAGTCCGATGGTGTGAAATGAAATTTTGATCCCCAATTTCTAGAGCTAGTAATTAACAAAATGAAAGAGCCACTAATTAAATAAAATTAAAGAATTAAAATTAATTTGACCTTGTATCGGTTGTCCACGTCTTCTATAAAGATTTTCTATTTTTTTGCTCGTCTTTTAGTCAACTAATTAAATTTGAAAAATTAGTTTAAAATAATTGTGAGCTAAACGAGTCAGTGAATACTCATAATCATAAACCATAGTAATACAAGAGAAAATAAAATAATAAGTATGTCAAATAAGATTTTAATAAATCAATAAAAATATTTGATGTTATTTAAAGAACCTTCTATCAAAGGCTGTGTGTGTTTGATTGCCCCTCCTATCAAAGGTTGTGTGCTATTCATGACGAGCCTCAAACTTAGGCACTACCATATATATATATATATATATATATATATATATATATATATATATATATATATATATATATATATATATATGGGAGCAGTCATATAATATCGGGATGATCATGACCGCTCTGCTAGGGTTTGGCACCGCGGGTGATTTCGTGGCGACGCGAAGATGTTAGCGGCTAAACGACGACAACCCCTGGTGAAATCTTTCTGGTTTTTCGTTTTAGGCTTTCCCCTCGCTCTCGGTTTTCATCTCTCATCTTCTTCTTCTCGCTACGGTCATGGATAAGACTTACGCTGGGTCACTGCAGGGATTTCTTCTTCTGGGTCTCCTCCAAAGTTTGCCTTCCCTTCTTCTTATCATGATTCGCTTGCTATTGGGGGTGATATTAGCTTCATTAAACCTCAAGGTCGTAAGTGGGGTAAAAACGCGCTTTTTCTCTCCGATTCTGAGAGCTCTATCTTCGCCTCTGCTTGTCGTTTTCATTTGATTGGTAAATTCCTCTATTGTATGCCGAAATATGATTTTCTGTTGAAGAATTTTGAGTTGCTGAAATTTTTGGGAGTTTGGAAGATCGGGGCCTTGGATAGCCGACATTTTCTTATACAACTTTCCAATGAAGACGATTATGCAAAGCTTTTCGCCCGTAGAACTGTCCACTTTGGTGATGTTTGAATGAAGGTCCTTAAATGGACAACTGACTTTGACCTCAAAACCGAGCTCCCTGTTATCTCTTTTTGGCTTAAATTTCCTGGTCTGAAAGCGCATTTGTTTAATCACGAAATTTTATTTTCAATTGCTGCCATGTACGGGAAACCTCTAATGCTTGATGCTCGTACCTTCAATCTCACAAGGCCCTCGGTTGCTAGAATATTAATTGAGAGAGATATCACCTTACCTCCACCGGAGGATATTTGGATAGGCTCTACTCATACGGGTTACTGGCAGGATATTGCCCATGTAGTGAGACTTCTAAGCAGATACATGAGTAACCCAGAAAAAGGCTTGGAGGTACAAGACTATGTTGACGCTGATATGTCGACTAACGGTGTTACTCTTGATAAACGGAAGTTGTGCTCGACTTCAATTGGTCTTTTAGCCTGAAGACAAAGAGCTTTTAGTTGCAAAGGTGTAGGATATCACGTTTGAGGAAAATGTTGATATAACCAGTAAATGGTGCAGTTAATGTTCCAGTCTCCAAGTGTAAGATTTGTTGAGATTGGTGGAGCCTGGTTCACTGTTGATTAAGCCAACAAATTAAATTATTTCTTAATTTAATTTCTTTCTTTATAAAGCTTCTACAGACTTTCCTTTGTCAAATCCTGCCTCCCGCCATAAGAAATCCCGCTTCCTTTGCCTTGGTTGGTCCCGCCACCATTAAATGCTTGCAGTAGAAATTGAATTAAATAGTGGTTGCTCTCCCCTCCGCTATTTTTCAAGGCATTTGCTCAAGGCAAGGAGGAATAATTGAATTGCAAGGTTGCTCCTGTTTTTTCTTCCGTCGTGTGACTCTCGGGTAGAGAGAAAGAGAGTTTTTCTTGTAAACGTCGAGACGACCGACGGTGTAATTATTAAAGTAATAAAATTCTCTGCAATTCTATGGACGTAGACAATTTATCGAACCAAGTAAATCTGTATGTCTGTTCTTTTCTGTTTTGCGAATTTCCCGTTTCATTTTTCGCTTTATTGCTGTCGTTTTCCACAACATCTGTGTTAAGCTAAATTTATCATTTGTTTAAATAATTTTTTTTAATTGGTAGTGACCCTTTCATTTGTTTTGGGATTAAATGTTAGTTATAGAAATGAAAATAAAACATGATGCTGTTCATCGTCCCACTGTGTGTGCTGTCTTGAAAAATTTTGAGCTTCTGGCCGGGACGTGACATAAATATCTCATGCATGAGTCAAACGTTGATGGAAACACAGTAAAGACTTTCATGAATATCTCCTTGTAGTTTTCCATCATATTTAAGAAGAAATCCATCATAGATCGTTGGAAAATGCCTGGAGCATTGCACAAACCAATTAGCATCCTGCAGTTGTTGAATATTCCATACAGGTAGATGAAGGTGGTTTTCAATGAACATAAAACAACACAAATATTTAAGCAGCCAATAATGACGCTGACGCTGCAAAAGCAATAAGAGAAACAACACAAAACACAAAACTGCTCTCTAGAGGAGAGCAGTAGGCCCGAAAGGGAGGGCTGGAAGCGGTGGTCATGCTGAAAGGTGGTTGACAACCCGAGGTTGTGGTGCGGGATGATAGAGGACTGCGGATGGCCTGCTGGGAGGAGGCTGGCAGCAAGTGGCGGTAGCGTAGAAGAGAGCAAGGGAGGTGGCGGTGGACTGGACAACAGTAGGAGTCGGTGTCGAGGGTGGCTGGAACTAGTTTCTAAGGGCTGACCAGCAGCAGAAATAGGACCGAAAGGCTGGTGTGGTTGCTGGAAGGCTGCCGGAAGCAAGGACAGAGAAGGAAGAGGGTCCGGAAGGCCTGTGCGGTGGCTGGGAGGCAACTGGATGGCTGGACGGCAGCAGGAGGGGTCGGAAGGCAGCTGGACTGTAGGATGGCAGCAGGAAAGCGGAGATAGTCACTACCTCGGACAAGTTATAGCCGGAACACCTTTTCGTCGTCGGATACAACCCTCTGAAGGGAGATGCCGAAGACGGAAATCTGAATTTAGAGATAAACCTTAAAGCAGTCCCTAACCTAAGCAAACATCACACACACACTCACACACACACACATTTAGAGTAGGCAAGAAATAGAAAAGAAAGTGGGATAGAATATTTAAGAATCAAAAAGTGAAGGCGGGCGGTAGGAACGGGAGCAGGAGCTGCAGATACCGCCCAAGGGCACGGGATTCCGTTCAAGGTTGCTGGAGAAGCCTCACGTTGCGTCAATAGACGTGGGAGAATCCCCGCATCAATAATGGTGCGTGCGTCTTCTGCCCAGAAAAATGTATATGACCCCCCATGGATATATTTTTAAGATATGTTATCACAATCCAGTATAAATTAAAACATTCACAAAATAGCTCATTACTTTATGGTACTTTATATAATCTTGGTTCTTTGACTATGTTAGCTGCAAAATTTCTGTATAGACATAAATCACTGTCATTTTTTGTGATCAAACGCACTTTTGCAGTGCTACTTTGACACTACGATATGATGAGTCCAATGAAATTTCGAATGAAAGAAATTCAGGAGCTTTCTCTTTCAAGGTATGGATGCAAGGGCAGTAGTTATTGGATACTTTTTTTCTTACCTCATCTCCGTGAACCTCTTATTAATCTCTTGGTAAAGAGCAAGCTAATAGTTCTAGTTTGGAAAACCACTTGTAAATCATTGTGGTGCCCTTGATCGTGTTGTACTTTGGAAAACCACTAATTTAAAGGACCGTTTTGAGGTAATATCTGTGTAAAGCTTTTGCAAGATCCTCAATTATTTGCATGACCGTTAAAATTTTTTAAAAATAAGAAATCAATAATTGGTTTTCTTCTTTTTTAATTGTTTTCTCATTTGCGACATAACATCGAAGATATATTTTAAATGTAATACTCCTGTATCGCTTAAATAGCCACTAAGATGAGCATGGATTATTGTGTTGTCAAGGTATGTGAAACTTTGAATTTATTCTAGCATCCGGTAGATAAAAATATATATTAGTATAAAAAAAACCAAATGGATGGCTCTTATCCATACGAGTTGGATCCTTTGTGTATTGGGCTCAGTTTTTCCTTCGCGATTTTCTCTCCCAAAATAAGTGTCATCGTAGTTGATAGTTTGGCTAGGATCATGTGGTTTATAGCTTTCATAGGTTTTAGAAGCATCTATTATTATTGAGGGAGTAAATTGCCGCTGATTTCAACAATGCCTTCATTTTGTTTATTTAACTCTCGACTTAAGATATTAGATTATTGTTGAGAAATTACGACGAAGAAAAACAAGATCGACAGAAATCCAGAAGAACACAAAGATTTAACGAGGTTCGGCAAAGATCCCTACGTCTTCGGGAGCAGAGTGAAGACTTTTCCACTAATCCAGATAAAGAGTACAGAATATGGGATAACACCTAGGGTTACATACAGACATATTTATAACCCTAGAAAACTTTGAAGTACAATATGTAATTACCAAATTACCTTTGTACCTCAGCCTCACCCACATACAGAAACTCCCCTGATTTGGACATAATCTTCCGCTCTGCTCTCCGAAATCTATCTCTTTATAGTATATGAGTAATATCCAACAAATATCCATCTTGGCAAATATCCAGCTCCTTAGGAGAAATACGTTATGGAGTTTCTTACATACCAGAAGTAGGTTGAGCCACAATGCTTCTCTAGCAACTGCAAACTTTCAATAAGTTCAAGCAATGCAAGAACTTGTTGATAGTAACTGACTTGGTCAACATATCAACTGCACTCATCAATATGAACCTTTAGCAACAATATCTCACAAGAAGCTATCAATTCTCTGATCTTATGATACCTGACATCAATTTGTTTGGTTCTTGCATGGTACACATGGTTCTTAGCCAGATAAATAGCTGTCACAATGCAACTGAACTCCATTTTGCTCAACACCTAGTTCCTTTACTAGCCCAGCAAGCCATAAGACTTCTTTTGTAGCTTCAGCTACTGCCATGTACTCAGCTTCAGTTGTAGATAATGTCACAATAGACTGAATTATTGATTTCCAACATATAGGCCCTCCACCAAGGGTAAACACATACCCAATTATAGACCTTCTGCCATCCAAATCACCAGCATAGTCAGAATCAACGTACCCCCCAACTGAAGGATCATTTTGCTGACTACTAAAAATAATTCGATGTCCTACAGTACCCTTTATACCTGAAAATCCACTTGACTGTTTCTCAATGTCGTCTTCCAGGTTTAGCCATATATTTGCAGACTTGACTAATAGCATGAGCCAAATCAGGATGAGTACATACCATTGCATACATCAAGCAGCCAACTGCACTGACATATGAAACATCCATATCTTCGATTTTTGTATGTGTCTTAGGATACTGTTCTGAAGAAAACTTAAAATGATTTGCCAAAGAAGTGCTTATAGTTTTTGCTTTGCTCATCTCAAACATATCCAATACTTTCTCAACATAGCATCGTTGAGATGAACATAATCGTCTTGAGTTTGTTTCGATGAATCTCCATTCCAAGAATCTTCTTCGTATGACCCAAGTCTTTCATGTCAAATTCCTAGCTCAATAAAATTTTCAAACCACAGACATTATTCATATTTTTTGCAGCAATCAGTATATCATCAACATACAGTAACAGAAAAATAATAGAACGGTCATCAAGACTCTTCACATAAACACAACAATCACACTCATATCTCTTGTAGCCAATTTGAATCATGTAGGAGTCGAATCGTTTGTACCAACCTATACAACGATTTCTTTAACCTGCAAACCAGATGCTCCTATCCAGGTTGAGTGAACCCTTCTGGCTGCTCCATGTAAATCTGCTCCTCCAGATCACCATGCAAGAAAGCAGTTTTAACATCCATCTGTTTCAAATGCAAATCTCAAATGACTACTAATGCAAACACTACCCTGATTGAAGTATGTCTGACCACAGGAGAAAAAATTTCATCATAATTTATTCCCTTCTGCTGTGAAAATTACTTTGCTACCAGTCGATCCTTGAACTTTTCCCCTTCTTTTTTGATATTGCTGGTTTCCTTTTGTACACTCATTTGCACCTTATAACCTTCTTTCTCTCAGGAAGCTGAACTAGCTCCCAATTGCAATTTTTTTGCAAGAACTTCATCTCCTCAACCATTGCACCAATACATTTCTCTTTCTCCTTACTACTGATAGCTCCTTGAAAAGTAGCTGGATCATCATTGCTGATGTGAAGTACATAAAAGACCAAGTCTTCATAACTCAATCTGTTAGGAGGCCTTATATTGGTGCGTCATTGTCTGTCTCTGGCTAGATTATAATTCTGCAAATCATCTAGAATGAAATCACCGGGTGTTGGATTTGAACATTCAACTCTCTCAGTTGTTTCTGTATGTTATTCTAAATCCATCTGCACTGCATCTGAAATGGAATTGTTCCATTGCATCTTGTTTTGATTATGTTGTAACATATACTGTTCATAAAAAAACTGTATCTCTGCTGATCACCATCTTTTTTGCAACCGAATCTCAAAACTTGTATCATTTCACACTTTCTTATAGCCCGTAAAGATGCACTTCTTGGATTTTGCATCAAGTTTTTGATCTTTCATCTCCAGGTACATGCACATAAGCAGGACAACTAAAAATTCATAAATAATTGAAATTAACTGGATTATCTGTCCATACCTCTTCTGCGACCATGCCACCCAACGATGCCCGAGGTGATCTATTGATGAAATAACATGTCATATTCACAGCCTCTGCCCATAACCTCTTAGGAAGCCTTGCATTCAGTCTCAAGCATCTTGCTCTTTCAGTTAAGTACTTGTTCATCCTTTCTGCCACACCATTCTGTTGTGGTGTCTTGCGCACTGAAAAATGTCTTTGAATCTCATGCTCCTCACAGAACTTCTGAAACTGCGAATCAGTATACTCCGTGTCATTATCGGTTCTCAAATACTTGATATTTCTGCTAGTTTGGTTCTCCATCTCAGCTTTTCACAGCTTGAATTTAGAGAAAACTTCGGATTTTTGTTTCAAGAAATATACCCAAACTTTCATGGAGAAATCATCAATAAAGGTAACAAAATACTGAGATTCTCTCAATGACAACTTCCTAGTAGGGCCCCATACATCAGAATGCACATAATCAAGAATCCCTTCAGTTTTGCGCTTTCCAGTCATAAAACTGACTCTAATCTGTTTTCCAAGAACATAGGATTTACAAAGATCGAGCTTACAGCTTTTAACACCATGCAATAGATTTCTTCTATGCAATTCTATCATCCAACGTTCACTGAGATAACCCAGACGCATATGTCATAGCTTTGTATTATCATCATTTGACTCCACAGAATGAACTTCATTTACAACTGTACTCCCCAAAAGTTTGTAGATATTGTCTGCAGTTAACTTTTCTTTCATCACCGTCAGTGCACCCTTAACAATTCTGATGATTTTTCTATCATCGTCTGCCTTAAGAATGAAACTATTTCTATGTAAAGTATCCAATGAAATCAATTTCTTCTTCAGATCTGGAATATACATGACATCACATAACGTTCTAACTGTGCCATCATACATCTTAATTCTGACTTCTCTAATACCAACAATGTTGCAACATCTATCATTACCCAAATAGACTGAGCCAGAATTAGTTAATCTGTATGAAGTAAACCACTCTCTGTTATGTGTTATGTGATAAGAGCACCCTGAATCAAAAATCCATGCATCCGTGAACTCAGTTGATGAAACTGAAAGCATATCACCATCATTGCAATCTGAATTGTCACTATGCACCACATTTACAAACTTCGATGATGCATCACCGTTCTCTCCAGTCTGCTTCTTCAGCTTTGGACAATCTCTCTTCATATGACCTAGTTTCTTGCAATTGTAGCAATGAATTGTCTTTTTGCATTTGAATTTTGATCTAGAATTTTGCCTTCCAGAACCCTTCTTCTTTTTTTTTCTTCCACGATCCTGCTTACCCTTAACATATAAACTGTCGCCATGAGAGTTTTCCCCTGCATTCTGTTTCCGCTGGTTGTGAGCTGACAATGCTGCAGTAATCTCATCAACTTTGATAGTTTCTTTCCCATATGTAAGAGTAGTCACCAGATGTTCATAGGAATAAGACAATGAACACAACAAAATCATCGCTCGATCTTCATCATCAATATTTACATCAAACCGTGACAAATCTGTGATTATTTGATTGAAGCCATTAACATGTTGTGCCAAATCAAAACCTTCTTGCATCTTCAGCCCATACAACTTTTGCTTCAGATACAATTTATTCGTCAGAGATTTAGCCATAAACTGAGTTTACAATTTCTTTCATAACTCCCATGGAGATTTCAGATTCATCACGTGATACATAACCTCATCTGTCAGATATAGGCGTATAGTTGTTGCCGCTTGCTGTTGCAATTCTTTACAATCTTCATTCTTCATGGCATCTGATTTTGTAGTCCACAAAGCTTTCAAGATTCTCTGTTGTACCAATAAATCTTTCACCATTGTTTGCCACAACCCAAAGTTCTCAGTTTCATCGAACTTCATCACCTTGAATTTTGCACCAGAAAATGTCATTTGAAATTACTTCTGCCGCTAAATTTTCTTGAAAAATTCCTTTAAGATCTTTCCCTATTCCTTGTCTTTTCCGCTTCCTGAATAGTTATGCTGCGCCGCAAAATTTGAAAAATCCTTCCAAATTTTCTTATCGCCTCTCAAGATAATCAGGACCTTCCGATTTTCTAATTGCTCTCGGTCTCTGCAACGCAAAGCTTTCAATTTCTTCAGCAAAGCAAACTCAGAATTCCCTGAAAGATTCCTTTTGGATTCCCTTTCATCCGCCTGTTCGCAAACTCAACTGCGCGTCCAGGTGCGAAATCTTTCTCTGCGCCGATGGAAAGAAATCTGCCCGTGAAGCACCGATGGAAAGAAATTTGGCCGCGATCCTTCTCTTTCGCCGCTTTCCGATCCCGTCGCGATCTTCCTTTTCTGGTTCAGTAAATTCGCTGCCAGCAATGGAATATTTCTCTTATTTCTTCCTTCCAAAGAACCGAGCCCTCCTGTTCCGATCGCCCTCGCCAGAACCCGCGATCTCGTTGATTCCTCCCTGGTTCAAGCTACCACGACCAAATCCCGAGCCGCTTCTGCAAACTTCCTCTGTGTCTCGATTCCTGCCGCGATTCTCGAACTTCGCAGAAAGCCAAACTCCAAACTTCACCTCTGACCTGGAGCCCGAATCCTTTGTACTTGCCGAACTTCTTCTTACTACGTTGAAATTTTTCTTCCCTGCCCGCAAAACCTGTATCTGATACCACTTATTAGAAATTAGGGCGAAGAAAAATAGTAATCGACACAAATCTAGAAGAACAGAAAGATTTAACGAGGTTCGACAAAGATGCCTACGCCCTCAGGAGCAGAGCGGCGGCTTTTTCCACTAATCCAGAAAAAGAGTACAGAATACAGAATATGGGATAACACCTAGGGTTACATACAAGCCTATTTATAACTCTAGAAAACCCTGAAGTACAATATGTAATTACCAAATTACCCTTGTACCTCAACCTCAACCCACATACGAAAATTCCTTTGACTTGGACAAAATCTTCCGCCCCGCTCCGCCCCGCTCCGCCCCGCTCCGCCCCGCTCCGCCCCGCTCCGCCCCGCTCCGCCCCGCTCCGCCCCGCTCCGCCCCGCTCCAGAATCTGTCCCTTTATAGTATTTGAGTCATATCCAACAATTATGATTCAGCCCTTTATGGTATTTGAGTCATATCCAACAATTAGGATTCAGTGATGTCCAATGTGAAGAACTTTCATGTTAGAGAGAGATTGCTAAGGCATTTGAACCCTCTAGTTTAATCATATATTAGATAATTGAAATATATATTTTCTTAGGAATCTTATCAAACGGCTGCCTCTCTAAGGCTTAAGTTTTTTGAGTTAATAAATCAGTGGTGTAATTTGACTCTCTAGCATGGATAACAAAGCTCTATTTTTTTAAAAAAAGAGGTATCAAATCATTCTACCATTGATGCACAATTTATTGAAACATTTTAAGGCATTTTTAGTTTTCCCATTCAATGATATGTCCAAATTTAAACACTGTGATTTCTCAAGCTTAAATGTCCAAATTTAAACACTGTGATTTCTCAAGCTTAACTTGCTCTTTTTCTTTAACAAATATGCATATGGATAATTATATCTGTAAATGTATGTAAATGTGTGTGTGTGTGACATATTATATTTATGTTTTTTGTAGTATGTTAAAAGTTATTGATAATGATTACTGGGTTGTTGGACTAACGACATAGCGAGCTTCAACATTGATGATAAATGCTAGAAAATTGAACGCCTTGAACCAAAAACCTTGAATTTAATTCCTATTAAAGTGAAAACGATTAATAATAATTCAAAAAAGAAAAAAAAATCCACTCAGCTTTTGTTTGGGTTCTTTCTACTTTTTACTTGTTCCAACCTTCTTTTATTTATTAATCTAATTTGCTTTAAGCATGATCCCTTGCTTTTTCTTAAATGCCATACAGGGGGTCGGACAGACATTTGGAAGAGTTACAATTGAAGCTATGGCATTTGGCTTGCCGGTATTAATCACTCATCTATATTTATAGTATCTATTTGCTCCAGAACCTTCATTACCAAATGGGTTTTTCCATTATAATTTCAATTACCATTTTGATCCAGGTACTTGGAACCGACGCCGGCGGCACAAGGGAAATCATCAAAGACAAGGTAACCGGCCTCCTCCATCCCCTCGGCCATGATGGAACAAAGGCCCTTGCACAAAATATTCAGTTTTTCATAAACAACCCATCGGCAAGGAAGAAGATGGGATCTCAAGGGAGGCAGGTAGTGCAGGAAGCTTATCTCAAGCAGCACACCTACGGTAAGCTGGCAAAGGTCATAGCCAAGTGCTTGAAAGTCAAACAATAACGTTATCTGAATTCCTCAGAATTATTTTCATGTCTTTGGAAGAAATTGCTCGCACAAATATAAGCTCAATTCGTGGTTTCTAAACTCATTTATTTTCGAAGATTATAAA
>NEWO01000008.1:2820738-2844184 GCA_003013225.1 Phalaenopsis aphrodite
CCCTCTCCTACCAACTTCCTGAATCGTTTGATCGCTCCGCCTATTTAATGTGATCGTAGGCCTCCGATCCGTAGCAGCTCACCCTCTCTCTCCCTCTCTATCGATCGAGCTAGGTAGGTGATCTTCTCCACCCTTCCTCCTGGTTCCACCCAAAACCGTCTCCCAAAACCCTTGCGATACAATCACGCTTGGAGCTAGTAGTGAAGGCAATAACGGGATTGCGACGTATCTTCCTTTTCCTTCCGTCAGCTCCTACCCATAACCATCGAGGATGGTAAACCTTGCCTTCCTCTCACAAGCATCAGCTCTCCTGAATTCCGTAATCCATGTCCCAACAGGATTTTGATAAATCCTAGAGTTAAGGCAAAGAGGAGGAGAAATGGATTTAAGTGCTTGTATGATTTTTTTAGTATTTATTAAAGTTTTAGGTGTTATGTATATTTCTCAAAATTTTATTTTGAAAATCAGAAATTATAATTACCCTATATCATAATAAAATCAAAACAAATTGCTATTTTGATTATATTAGTTAAAGTTACTTAAGTTCATAATTTTTCTGCTTTTAAGAATATAATAATAATGATTTATTATATATACGTGCATATATTAAAATTTTGTAGGTCGATTAAAATACACCTAATTTAATGAAGAAATAAATTGCTTAAACATTTATATTTTACTTTATAAATGGTGTTTGATTGCTAATCGAACTGTTAAATTTGTAAGAGTATCGTGTTTGCTGCATCGAGATAAGTAACTGTTGTTTATTAGAGGATAAACATACTCTTCCTAATTAGAGGCGTTAATCCTTATTATTTATATTAGATTCATAGTTATTTCATAGGATTGTCAGTCATGTCTTTGTTACTTTAATTATAATTTTACAGTTGTTATATCCTTCATTTATTCCTCATGATGGAAACACTAACTGTCTTAATTTATTGCTTCAAATATTCTACATATTTTAGTAAACTTGAACTTATAATGTTTTCTTTATTTGCACTTTACTTTTCATATGGATTCACGTCATATCACAGACTTGTGTGAAATTGCATATTCCTTACATATTCTACCTGTGACAAATTTGATATGCTTGTGTGTGTGATGACATATATGTCGGTGGAACTCTTTTGGATTTTGGCTAGCCGGGCCGACAGGCTCACAGAGAGACGATTCTACTGGAAATTTTCGGGTTTCCTTGGGTTGATATTGACCTTCATGATTTCAAGTGGTCTGATAAAATCAACAATATTTATAAATATAAGTGAAAGTTTAATAATAAGAAACTTGATTGAAAACGATTGTTTATTTTCTTATTTTATGCATATTTGACGTCCACCATTCTCTTATTTTCCTAAAATTTGATATATGCACATAATAATCTCCTTTATTTGTTGTTCACACTGCGTGCCCCTATTTTTCTAGCCGTTTATGCTTTAATAAATACTATTATTTACTAAGTTATTTTGTCAAACTCACTCTTTGATATTTTTGCATATCACGTTTTATCTACCACCAGTATGACTGTTTCCACAATAACAAATTTTTTAGTTTTAGTTTTCACGTCTTTGTATTTTTTTCAGAATTTGTGTTAGCTGTTGTATTTCCCATTTTGGTCTGAGTAGTAGTTTCTTGTTATCATTTCAGTCTGGAGTTACCTAGTTTTTGACTCATTTCATCTGTATCAGTAGACCATTCAATATGAATAAAAATTCTATTTCATTTTTCTTTTAATTTCATGAAAGTTTTTCTTTTGAGAAAACAAAATAAGTTCAATTTCTGCGTTGTTGGGTTATACAATCTTCCTGACCCAGGGCGTGACAGGTTTGGCGAGTTATATTGATTTCTATTTATTTAAGTGAATTCATGCTGATGTGGTCGAGTCCAAATTGTTAAACTTTCGGGATATTTGGATATATAGGGCCACTTCTTCATTTTGATGTACTCGTGCGATCATAGCACCACCAGTGCACCGGATCTCATCAAAACTACACACTTAAGTGTGCTTGGGTGAGAATAGTACTATGATGGGTGATCTTCTGTGAAGTCCTCGTGTTTCACCCCTTCTAACACTGCCATTGCCGCGTCTCAAGTACTGGATACGAAGAGTGGGGGGTTGTGTTAGGTAGTCAACAACGAGATTTTAATTTATCGAAATATTATGACATGAATCATGACATGAAAATGCTAGACTTTCCAAATAAACGAAAAAAAATTTGTTAAGAGCCCCAAAATGATATTTGATAGATAAAATGTAATACAATGCAATTTTTTGTTTTATCACAAAAAATGAGTTTGACTTTTTCAATACAAAACAATTGTATTATCATTATCTTACAAATATTTTATATTTTTGATTAAGTGGTACACTCTTTTGATTGTTTTTCTTTTACTTTTTGGGCAAATTTAGCAGAGATGCTGATACAATTTTTTCCATAAATCTATAGAGGCCAGGCAACATTAGCTGCCACAAGTGTCGTCTAATTCAAATTTCAAATTAATGTTATAAAAAATTATTTTGAGTTAAAGATCAAACTTCCCAAATATAGATGAAACATCTTATATTCAATTAAAGCATCTTATATGTAAGTAATTTTTTTTTTCTTTTTTTTGTCTAAAACATTGTCTTTGTTAATAAACTTTTATTTGGGTGAAGTACTTTATATTTATACAAAAAATCTTACATCATATAAAATTTAAAAAAATTATACCAATAAAACAAATACATCTTAAAAACTTTTATTTCTAAGTAAAATATGTTAATTTGAAAAAACAACTTATTTATGCAATAAAATCTTATATATATTAAAAAAGTGCAAGGGAATTTATTTCAATGTTTTTATAGTTTTAATATTGATTAATAAAAGTTGATGCAGCCTGATTTATATTATGGATAAATTTGGGGAAGATGGCATTAATTTTTTTGTTTAACTGTACATATGTGCTTACCAAAATTATAATTAAGCTAGTTTTTATGGATTCTTTAAATTGCAGGAATGGACCGTAAATACAAAGATTTTCTTGATCAGTGGGAAACTAATCAAGATGTTAAATGCATTCTGGTAGAAAGCAGCTCACCACGTGCTTTTTCAGCCGGTAATCATTGATAATTTATTTCCACATTCCATTGTTTTGACTATTTTGTTTTCATGTAAAATTTAGAAGCATAGAGTTTAGGAGTAGCTGGAGATGATTTATTTGGTTATTCATAGAGTGTGAAGTGTAATACCTATTGAACACAGTTCATTTTATTAAGCATCAAACAGTTTGTTTTCTTGGTAGCTTCAAGTGATTGCTCCAAAATTTGATTAATTTTCAGTTTTGCACTTTAGTATATTTTTTTTCACAATTTTTTTTTTTATTTGATGAGATAACAAGAAAAGCTATGTAAATGCAGGTGGTGATGTGAAGCGGATTGTAGTGAAATGCGATGAGTCAGAAATAGTTAAGGTACAATTTCTGCAAGCTGAATTTAAATAAAAAATTGTCCTATTGCTACCTTAATTTGGAAAAGAGGAATGCAAATTACCTTATGTTAATGTAGTCACAAAATTTGGTCATGGCATTTCGCATTTTCACTTACATTTGTGATTTTTTCTTTATGTTAATGGAAATATATTTTACCAAAAAACAATGTAGTCACAAAATTTGGTCATGGCATTTTGCATTTTCACTTACATTTGTGATTTTTTCTTTATGTTAATGGAAATATATTTTACCAAAAACTTCTTTCTCTATGTGGTTGCAATTACATTGTGTTTAATCCCTTGCAGGTTTTCACTGCAGAATATTCATTGATTTGTAAGATTCACGAATATGGAAAGCCATATATTTGCTTGATGGATGGCATGACTATGGGGTTTGGAATTGGCCTCTCTTGTCATGGCCGCTATCAAATTGTTACTGAGGCATGATTCTAGTCATGCTTTCTGCATTTTTTTTAGATGTACATACCTTAGTACATTTGAATTTTAATTTTCTTATGTTCAAATACACACGTTCTCTGATACATATATTTTCAATAGAGGACAGTTTTGGCCATGCCAGAAAATGGAATTGGCTTGTTCCCTGATGTTGGCTTTTCCTACATAGCTGCTAAGAGCCCAGGACGTGGTGCCGTTGGTATGGCCTTCAGATACTAAAGATTTCATTACTGATTGATATACCTGAATGTGCACTTTTTTCATATTATGAAGTGCTGATGTGCACTAGCATCAATCAGACTCGTTTTTTCACTATCGTGTTTTTAAAAATTGTTCTTTTTTATCATTAATGCTAGTTTCTGAGAGAAGCACATGTGAAAATTTCGATTTTCAGCTTTATTTTTATTTTTATGTTATTCTTTTGGTGCAATGTCATGCAAAATATTTGTAAAAGATATTTTGGGATAGTATTTTATCATCGCTTGACCTGGGATCCTAATGAATTTACTTATTATTTTTTAATAAAGCACAAATATGCTGCTTTTGTATCAGAATATTCTCCATTGAAATGTGAAATAATGGATAAAATTAAATTGAAGCCGCATTAATAGGAAAGAATAGCGAAGATGCATCTAGAAGCATGACTCAATTGACTGAGGCATGCTACTGATAATGTAATTGTTGTTTGCTGTCAAGCTTTAAACTAATACTTAACTATGTAGAAACTAGGCACGAACACACATTTAGGGAGGCTTTCGGCTGTGATTATTCTAACGAACTATACAAATTTGCTAGTTCAGATAACAAAACTTTTCAACATAGGTCAGAAAGATAATGTTGCAATGTAAGTGTCTAATGCATCCATTTTTGAGTACTACAGAGTACTAGAATTTAACTTAAGGAGAAATAAAACTAGCACCTCATACAAAAATGTGAAAAAAAAAAATAAATACAATGATAAGACCAGCAAGCTTTACCTTGTTTTGAATTACCAAAATCGAAGTGATAGCCACATAATAAATTCACTGTCAACTGTCTGCAGGAGCACAAATTGAGAAGAGTAACATACTAATTCAAATCCTCTTTCTAAAGAGCATCAAGGATGGGAGATTATGTCACCCTAATTGGAGCAATTTCTCTAAAGGAGAAATCAAAAGAACAAACAAGAATTCTGCCCTCAAATCTCCAAGAACTAGAAGTATAAGCTGTTTATCTTCTCTTTTTATGGTGGTGAGAAGGAACTAATCTCTCCGTGTGATGCCACTATCAACTCACAATTCTGAAAGCAGCCGAAGATACATTCTAATTTTTGCAACCACATATTCGCTGCTTCAAAGGGCCACTCAATTCCAGTATTTGATTGTAGGAAATTTTGTCAAGGTCATGGCTTAGATGTAGTTAATTGAAGGGGCAATTCTCCTTACATATTTACAATACTAACATCTAAGTAATATTTACAATAATACCACCCAAATTTTAAACAGGACAACAAAGCTATAACCCATGTTTTCCTCTTTCATGAGTTCTTAATGGTTTGGTTGCATATATCAGTACATAGGTTTTCTAGTTCTTTGCATTTCCTTCGGCATTGGATGCATACAACAACAATAAGCCTTTATCCCACTTAGTGGGTTCGGCTACATGAATCTTTTTCTCCATTGTGTGATATTGATTGTCATATTTTCATTTTAATTCTAATAGATTAAGATCATTTTTTATACAATATGCCCAAGTCTTTTAGGTATACCTTTGCCTTTCTTAACATCAGTTGAAGCTAAAACATCTACTCTCCTAACTGGATCATCAAATGGTCGACGTCTAATGTGACCAAACCATCTAAGATGATTCTCTCTAATTTTGTCTGCCAATGGAGCTACACCAACCCTATCATGGATGTATTCATTTCACATTTTGTCTTTAAATATCAAGCCACTCATCCACCTAAGCATTCTCATCTCAACAACACTTAACTTTGTTTTATGCTTCTCTTTTAAAGGCCAACATTTTGGCCATAGAACATTGCGGGTAGGGCTGTCAAAAAAGCTTGTTGTTCGCGAACTGTTCATGTTCGGCTCGCCAGGCAGTTTGTGTTCGATTCCTTCGATAAGCAAACGAGACGAACACACAATTTTTTTCGTTCGGTTCATAAACGAACAAAACACCAAAAGTGATGTGTTCGATCGTGTTCGACATATAATTAATTTAAAATAATTATATATAAAAAATTTATCATATTTTAAAAATAGTTATATACTTGAAAATTTATCATATTTAAAAAAATTAAATTCTATAAATTATTAGTAATAATATATTAATATTAATAATATAAATATTATATATTTATATAATATAAGTTATATAATTAATATAATATACTTATATACTATATATATTAATATATATAAACTAAAAACCCTAAGCCCCTTACTCTTACCCGTGTTCAGCCTCGCTTTCCCCTCTCGAAAGCTTTCGGGTTCGGCTGCCTCTCCTTCTTTTGAGTCTTCTCCTTGTCTCAAAATCGCGAAAATCTTTCGGTCGCGAGATCTTAGGGTTTGTTGTGTTTTCGTTATCTAATCTCTACTACTATTTGTCTTTGATTAAGTATCTTTGTCCTTGGCTAGTCGGCGTTGGATCGACTACTCGGTATTCTTGCTTGGTTGCTTGTAACTTGTAAGGCTACCGAGGTGTCATCTTTGAGTATCTTTTCTTTAATATTTCATATTTATCTTCAGGTTCACCTCTTAGCTCAAATTTTCTTTAATTTTTTTAGATTTATTTAATTTTTTTGAGTGAAACCTAGTTTTGGAAGTTTTTGGGAGTGACATCTCGTATCAAAAAAAATTCATATTGCCTCTAGATTTGGTTTTGTTGTGCGCTCTGCTTCGGTTATTATGTATTTATGTTGTGATTCATACATGTTTAAGCATTATGTTCAAACATGTTTTAGCCTTTGTGTTGTGATTCGACTATTGCCTCTAGATCTGATTTTTTTTTTTTGGTCTTGCTGGTATTTCTCTTCAATCATAAATGTTTCTTTCCTGTAAGTGGAAACAATGAATTATTTTTGAGTAATGACAAGATAGTCCCCTGACTATTTTCACGCAGCCATTTTAGTCTTAGAACCTATACGAAATATTATTTCTTACTACATTCTTAAAATCAGTACAATATTTTTTACTATAGTTTGTTGATTTTGATGGTTATGATTTGCATCATAAATGAAAAATATCTCAATATCCAATTGTGCAAATTTAAACTTTATATCACTTTTAAAATACAGTTTCATTTACTACTAATGTGAAGGGTCAAAAAGTTGCATCTCTTTAGTGGGTGAACGATCGAGGACGTTGATTGCAGTTTATGTTATACTGGCAATTGAAGTGAAATTTTGGCATTGTTTACTTTTTCTTATAGTTTTAATGAGTTTTTTTTGGGTCATTTGGAGTTATCCTTGACATAAAACTTGTTTAACAAGTGTTATCCCACTATTCACACTAGTAGCAATGGATTTTTCTGAGTTGGTTGCCATATTGCCATAATTGTTGAAAGTTATTCAACTCATGGGTCAGCCCGACTGCAAGTAATTGCTTCGCAATAGGATTCTTAATGTTGAGTTGGGGCAAGTTAAGTCAAATAGAGTTAAATTTCTGACACTTCCAAACTCAGATAACAATTCAATCTGAGTTTGGTCCCGTTGGATTTATTTGAGCCAAAAATATTTTACCCTTGTCAAACAATAGCCATATGAAAATTTCTAAACTTCGTGGCATTGAGGGAAATTTTCTACTCTAAGCAAGTGATGTGATCAGATGGAATTGAGGGTTCCTGTGCCCATGCTCAGATATAATCACCTTTTTTCTATTAAAGTTAAATTTGATAGGCTTGGCAATATGATATGGTATCTATATCTTAGTATAGTCTTCTGAATGAGCGACTGTGGATATTTCTGGAAAAGAATACATTTTTAGTTTGTTGGTATTATTTGAACTTTCTTGATCCATAAGATCGACCTGGTGCATGAATTCTTATTCTAATTTTGTTACTATTATCTAAATCATTTTTGAAGTTTCACATTGGGGGGAAAAGCTGGAATAGCTGATCGTGATTTCTTTTTCTCCAAAATATGTTGAAAACATATGCAGGCTCTTGGCATACTAACCATTGACATTAGTAGTTTAGCAATGAATGCTGACAGTGCATAGCCAAGTGGTGTATTTTTCTTGTTGTCTTCTACGTTTAAATTGTGCACTTAATATTCTTTTTCAGTTTGGATAGAACTCAACGCTGTTGTTTGCTGTGACAGTGGGGATTTTTCTCTAGGAAGCTACATAGCTTCTTCTTTTTTTTTAATTTTTTTACATGTAGGAGTCGGAAGATTTATTTAATTGGCCTATATTAGAATGTTTAAAAGGATATTGGTTACGTAATTGAGGTGCACTCATCTGTTCTTTTTCTTCTTTGAATTGTCAGTTTTCTAACTTTTATCAGACTATTTTTTTAAAGAAAGCACTAGCAGCGAGTTTTTCAAATAAATTGCAACTTGTCTATACCTTTTGAGATGTTACACAACAAATAGTTCCCAATTCCCAGTCATTGAATCCTAAGAAGTCCCTCAATTATTTTCTGATGATGATATGTAATGCCTGGTAACCAACTTATTGTGTGGTTGGTGTAGTGGGGTAATTGAACTATTTGCCAGTTAAACTAATCTTTGAGCAACCATTTTACTAGATTCTTTCCCATCTAGCTTGAATCAGGCATGAAAGCAATATGCCACAGCAGATGAAGGTTTTCTAAAGGTGAGAAGGCATTTAGAGAAGAGATGTTTGATCTTATATTAGTTTCAGTTATAGGTTGATATCTAGCTCTTTTATAGTATTTACATGTCTAGCTCTTTGTTGTCTTGAACATATGCATGGAATGCTTCGCCACTTCTAAAAAGGTTAGTGATAGTGGCATTTTCTAAAAAGGTTAGTGATAGTGACATTTTCTGTTAAATATTAAAGATATGTGTGTTATGGATTTAAATATGAATGTTTAGTTTTTTGTTATGCAACTACCTGAGAATTGTGTGGTATGTATGTAAATGCCACATAAATTTTATTTTGCGCTCATCTCAGAACAATTTTAAGCAAATTTCGGTGAGATGTTTTTACCCAATTTTTTCCCTTTTTATCATCTGCCGGTATGTCGTGACATAAGATAGATCAAAAGCCATTAGCTTTTAGTTGTTGTTTGTTGGCTAATACCTGTTGGATCACTTGCTTATTGGCTGTTGGCTCAACTCGCCAGTTTCATGGGGGTACAAAAGTCATTTTTTAAATAAATTTTGTAGCCTATTTGTATTGCAAGTATATCTTTTCCCTAATTCTCTTTGTACAACTTCTTCCTTTTGCTGGGCTTCTTCCACAGCTCCTCTTGCAGTGGTAATCAATTCTGTAGCCTGCTGGACTTCTTCCACATTTATTGGAACTTGTAGCTTTAAATAAATATTTCATTTGTAACTTGTTATTAATAATTTGTAATAATATAGTTGAAGAAATAATTTTTTTTGTTATAGAGGGATGTTATTTATGTTTTTGGTAATTTGAGAATTAATTATTAAATTGTTGTTTATTTAACAATTCAAACAATACAAATAAATTTGAAAATTTTCGAGCAATTCAAATAATTTAAACATTTAGAACAATTCAAATTAATTTCGAACAAATCGAACGGAACACGAACAGTACCTTGATGAATAATTTCGAACACGAGCCTATTTCAAACACACTAAATTTCAAATGAATTGGACACTAACACGAGCTTTATTCGTTCGTGTTCGATTTGTTTACACCCCAAATTGCAGGTCACCGCCATATTATAAAAATTTAATTTCAGTTTAAGTGGTACTTTCCTATCACACAATAGGTTTGATGCATTCCTCCACTTCAACCAACAAACTTGAATTCTAATAATAACATCCCCATCTATGTCACCATCAATTTGAACAATAAACCTGAGATATCTAAGACGTTCACACCTTTTAATGATTTGATCACCCGTAGTTACAATCGTGTCACTAGAGCTATTACTACTAAAAGTACTTTTTATGTTTTCAATTTTAGTTCTACTCAAACAAAGGCCTTTTAGGCTCCAATGTATACCTTCATAATTCAAGTTTTTTCTTGAACTCTTTCTCTATTCTTATCCTTGAGTAGTGCATATTGCATTAATAAAAGTCAAAATACAAACAAAGCCAAAACGGTGTCACTTAGGCATTTACAAAATAGACCCTTTCCTCTTGTACAAAAACAACAAGAGGGTCAAAGGCATCAATATGAGTCAAAATAAAATTTCTAACTATAGCCATCTTGACACAAGTATGAGCAACTCTATTAATGCTCTTGAAGGTGTTGAAAATTGACCTGTTTAACCTGAACAAAAAGATCAATATTTGGATTGTCATGAGGAGAGCAACACCACAACCTTTTATCCATAGAGTTTCAGAAGTAGGAGATGACATTTGAGTTATCAACTTCAATAATAATACCTTTGCCTTCAATCATCCAATCCTCAATGCTTTCTGAAAGAGCCAAAGTCGCAAATTTTTCCACCTGAGCACTGTCCCAATGAAAAAGCCGAACTCCCTTAGCAAGAAGGATATCATCAGCGACAAACATACTCCAAGTTACATTCTACTTTAAATGTCCAGTAAGAGCATCTATAACTAAAGCAAAAAAGATATGGGCTTAAAGCCATTCGCTAATGTAATCCAATTAAAATAGGAAAATACTTGGTCAATCCTCCTGTTCAAACACAAGTAATAGCTCTATTATAAATATCTTTAATGACTTAAATAAAAGTCATATGAAAAACTCTCCAAAGAACTTCTCTTGGAACCTTATTGTAAGCTTTTTCTAAATAAAAAAATCATATGTAGATTCTCCTTATTCTCTCTGTACTTCTCCATCAAACTTCTTGATAAATGTATAGCTTCCATAGCAGACCTTCTCGAGATAAATCCAAATTGATTATGTGAAATCTTTGTATCACGTCTTAACCTATGTTCAATTACCCTCTCCCATAATTTTAAGGCATGACACATCAACTTACTTTCTCTCTAATTTGCACACTCTTGTGCATCCTCTTTTCTTAAAAATGGGGACCAAAATACTCTTCCTCCACTCCTCAGACATCTCTTTAGTTTTTAAAATAATATTAAAAATTTTAGTAGATCAAGAAACTCTCAAATCTCTTAAATATTTTCACACTTCAATTGAAACATCATCATGTTCTAGTAATTTTCCAACCTTGGTTTTTTTTAAAGCCTTATCAACTTCTTTTTTAATTAATACGACGGTAAAAATAAAATATATTATTATTATTAACGATATTAAGATCACTAAAGTCAATCGTATTTTTAGAAACTTCTTTGAAAAATTTATTAAAATAATTTACCCACCAATGTTGAATTTCTTATAAGAAAAAACTTTTTCATTTTCATCTTTAATATACTTTTCTTATTGTTTGGCTAATTTATACATATATTTTTCACCCTCTTTAATATCTAATATATTATAAAGATCATCAAAAGCAGAATTTTTAGTATCACAAATTATTCTATTAGACCCCCTTTTGGCCACCTTATATTTTTTTCTATTCTCCAAGCTTTTACATTTAAACTAATTTTTATAACACTTCTTATTTTTTATGTTTTCTTGGACATTATTATTCCACCGCTAACTATTTTTATTTATAAATTTTTTTCCTTTTGATTTTTCTAGTAAATCTTTTGTCGCTTGTTTAATAGTGTTTGTTAATTTAACCCACATAGAATTTGCATTTTCATGAATGTCCCAAATCTTGAAATCTTGATTTAACTCATAAACATAATTTTTTTCCGTCTTTAAGTGTCGCATTCTAATTCTATGACAATGATTTCTAGTATTCTTTATCTTACAATTTTTCATCTTAAAATCCAAAACTAATAATCGATGTTGAGTACTTAAATTTTCACTTGTAATGACCTTACAATCTTTGTATTCTCGACGATCTCTTCTTCTCATAAGAAAATAATCAATTTGTGTTTTATTAGATTCATTCTTATTAGTAATAATATGTTCCTTTCTTTTCTTAAATAAAGTATTAATAATAACAAAATCATACGTCAAGTCAAAATCTAATATGATTCTACCTTCATCATTAATCACTCCAAAACCGTAGCCGCCATGAATATTTCTAAAATATTTTACCATGCTGCCAACATGTCCATTTAAATATCATCCAATAAAAATTCTTTCTTCAAGAGGTATCATTTGTATTGATTCTTGTAGGTCATTTTAATTTTTTTTCTTAGAACCTATATCTAAACCTACTTGAGTAGCATAAACACTCATAACATTAAAAATGTTACTATCAACAAGAATCTTAAGGGCTATAATTCTATATCCATTTATATTAATTTTTATAACATTATCTTTCAAACTCTTTTCTATGATTAAACGCACACCATTTCTTGTACGACTGTTACCTAAATATCAAAGTATAAATCCAAGCTATCAATCTTCTTTGTTTTTTTCTCCAACTCATTTAGTTTCTTAAATACAAAAGATATTTATCTTCTTATAAACCATAATATCAACTAATTTCATTAATTTACCGGTGAGAATACCTATATTCTAAGATGTTATATTAGTTTCATAGACTAACTTCTTTACCCACATCCTTCATAATGTGGAAACCCTTGCTTATTTGACACTACACCCGAGCGCTAGTATAACGACCATTGCACACTTTTCACTGTATTAAGATCATAAAACACGTCGTTTCTAGGGGACGACCTAACATTTACACAATAATTTAAAGGATTCATGCCAAGATTTTTCGACAAATTTTATGTTGGCTGCTTACTACCTAATACAATCCTCAAATCTTCACATCTCTGGCTTGGGACCCGACAATGACAGTGTCGACATGGGATGCATAGGCAAGAAATATTTGTGCAATATGTTGCAATTTTCCCTTAAATATCCTCTTTTCATCTTAATTAATGACCCCCTATTTTCATCATAAAATTTATAGATAGCTAGTGTCGACTTGTTAATAGAATTGATTTGAGGTATGTTTATAAATTTCGAGGATGAAATTTTTGTAACTGGGGAAAATTGTAACAGTTTTGTTTCAGTTACGGGGGGTTGCGGAGAGGGGGGGGGGTGGGGCACAAAGAACCAGGAAAGAAGAAACGAGCAGACGAAAGTGGAAACGAAGAAGACGAATGTATGGTCAAGCAGCCAAACAACGGGAGAGGAAGTGAGTGACGGTCAGGAAGTCGGAAAGGCAAATTCACCTATTTAAGTTGCAGACCGACTTACCTATGAGGGTAGCATGTGAATGAGAGGAGGACGATGTGAGGGTTAGGGCAGACCGACGTCTTTGTTTAGAGGAGAAGGTGGCTTCGGTGACAAGCAAAGAGGAAGTTGGCGTCCTGTCGAGATGCTCTCGCAAAGTAGAAGCCTTGTGAGATTGGGGAAGCTCTCCGGTTTTGGGGTGGGGGGTGCATGATGTGTGTATATATATATATATAAAATAATAATAATAATAATAATAATAATAATAATGATAATGATAATGATAATGATATACATATTTAATAGAAATTAAGTGTTATTACATAAAGCAGATTTAACTAGGATTACATAAAGCAGAAACTTAAATAGGATGGCGAGCTGGCATATATAGAAGTACGAAGCACAAGGATTCATGGAGTATTAGATCATATTTTTTTAACTGTAATTAATACTCATTCTAGAGTCGATAAACTCTAGCATAAATACCTTCTTAATTTAAGATAATGAGAGCAAACATCTGCATTCTCTTATTTTCTACACTAACTAATTAACCATGTTAAGTTTGTCAGAAATGATAATGTGAATATGTAATAATATTATGAAGGATAGAATGCAAATTATCATATTGGAGAGTGTGTGTTGGCATTCATTAGAGAGAAATTTATATTAGGCAGACTTAGGGGATCTGTATTCAGGTATCTGTGTGCAAAAGATAGAAAAGTAGACAGGGTAAACATAGTTATGTGAAGAAGGATATAAAAGAAAAAAAAGAATCTTAGGTAAAATGACTAGAATTTGTGAAAAAGGTTTACTTGAACTATAGTCAACAAATAAATGCATGCATTTCTTCTTAGAAAATGGTTGAACCCCAAAAGGCATGATAAGGCTAATGATGATAATGATGCTAAGAACAAATAAAATGATTGCTATAGATGGGAATGAGTTTTACGGGATTTCCTGAAAAATTGTTTTTACTATTTGCGGTCACCTGTATCAACTTGTAGCCTTACTATTAAACATCACTCTGTATGTTTATTCACAACAGAAACCTCTCGCTCCAAATTGTTGGGATAGCTGGGATGATGATGATGATGATTATTAGCACCTTGCCTGTTTGATACGTTGATGTTTCTATTTGATCATTTATTCTCTTGAGAATGTTTTGACAACTTTTATGTGATTCATGAGACGGAAAATCTGTTTTGTAGGTTACTACCTCGGAATGACAGGAGCAAGAATTTCTTCTGCTGCTGATGCACTATACGTAGGCCTTGGAACACACTTTGTCCCATCTGATAACTTAGTTTCTCTCAAGCAGGCACTATTTGAACTAAATTTGTATGTCAATGCTTTTACTTTGTATTTGACCTCTCTTGATTCACCTAGATGGCTATGCTAATTTAATCATTTATTAGCTTCATGTCAGATTTTTGCCAGGAAGGTCTACTATGGAAGCTACACATTTATTGAGAGGTTTGATGGAGATGCACAGAGAGAATAATGAGGATCTACACATGATTTTTATTGTTTTAGAAAAAGCTTACGATAAGGTTCCAAGAGATATCCTTTGGAGAGTTTTAGAAAAGAAAAGTGTTGATATGACTTATATTCAAGTCATTAAAGATAATGTATACTTTAGTTGTACTTGTGTTCGAATAGAAGGAGGATTGACCAAATATTTCCCTACTTCCGTTAAGTTACATCAGGGATCAACTTTAAGCCCATATCATTTTGCTTTAGTTTTGGATGCTCTTATTGGACATTTATAGGAGGATGTACCCTGGTGTATGTTTTTCACTGATGGTATCCTTCTTGTGAATAAGACTGGATAAAGAGCTTAGGAAAAACTTTAATCATGGAGGTCTACATTGGAGTCTAAAGGCCTTCATTTGAGTAGAACTAAAACTGAATGCATGGAATGTAGTTTTATTAGTAGTAGCTCTGGTGACAAAGTTGTAATTATGGGAGATCAAAGTATTAAAAGGTGTGAACGCTTGAGATATCTCAGATCTACTGTTCAAAGTGATGGTGATATAGATAGGGATATTATTAGTAGAATTTAAGTTGGTTGGTTGAAGTGGAGGAATGCTCCGGGCCTATTGTGCGATAGAAAAGTACCGCTTAGACTGAAAGGAAAATTTTATAAGATGGTGGTGAGACCTACAATACTCTATGGTGCAGAATGTTTTTCAAAAATGAAGCATAAAATTAAGTTAAGTGATTTTGAGATGAGAATGCTTAGGTGGATGAGTGGCTTGACACTTAGAGACAAAATGCGAAATGATTATATCCATGATAGGGTTGGTGTAGCTCCTGTGGTAGACAAAATTAGAGAGAGTTGTCTTAGATGGTTTGGTTATGATGTGTTTTTGGATATACTTAATTTTTTTCTCTATTTTACACATGTTTTTGAAGGAAACTGCACTTTAGTGGAAGATATCTTTATGTTTATGATTTGGGTATAACAGGTAGGAGAATTGAAACAAATTTGGACTGAATCAAAGCGAAACATAACTAAATGGAGCAAAGGTGCTGATTGTGTTTTGGCACCCAGGCGCCCTTTTTTGGGCGCCAAGATGTTAGAGTTGAACATCTTGGCGCCAGGTTCTGGGCTCCTAGACGCCCAAGCTTTTCGTGCAGACAGAGAGCCCAACGCCTCAAACTGGGCGCCTAGGTGTTGTAGTTCAGACAGTTACTTTTTGCACGACTCTAAGAGTTACTTTATGGGTGCTGACAGTTCAGACGGGGAGTTTTGGCAATCTTAGGAGTAGGGAAGAAGTTCCAAGCCTTGAAATTCTCCATGGACAGGAGGTAGGAGTAGGAACTCTTGTTCTAGAGAGATTTGAGAGGTGAATTTGAGACAATCTGTGAGGGATTTACGATAACATATTGTGTAACACTATGGAAAACATCGTCTGGTAGAATTTACTTCTCTTTTTAGAGGGAAAAAGCTAAGTATCATGTGTATTCTTATTTGATTATTGCTGTAAACACATATTTGGTTAATATGTTTGGATTGAATGAAGTTTTCTTTGGTGTTTATCATGTGTAGTGAGTAGATTTCTTTTACTTTTCTCTTGTGAAAGATAGGCTAGATTTATAGGGTTGTGAATGCTTTGAATTGATCTTTATTTTCATGTGATGAGTATATCTTTAGACTTAATTTACATGTTGTACTGGTCATATAACCTGTTAAAATTTGTTGTGACCCATTAGGACTCAGAAGAGCGGTGTCAAAATAACATAAAATATTCACATTGTGCGAATGACTATGAAAGATGAGTCATGAGGCAATGCAACTTAGGGATATGTGTATCGATATAATTTGAATTAGG
Organism: Phalaenopsis aphrodite; assembly: GCA_003013225.1. Classification (NCBI taxonomy): domain Eukaryota; kingdom Viridiplantae; phylum Streptophyta; class Magnoliopsida; order Asparagales; family Orchidaceae; genus Phalaenopsis; species Phalaenopsis aphrodite. The sequence goes on from NEWO01000008.1 coordinate 2,837,326, forward strand.
AGTTTTACGGGTGACAAATGGAAATAATTACCTAAATTTGAATCATACTCATTTATGCACTCGAAAGAGAGTAAATGAGTCTTAAGCTTCTGCTGTCATCACCACATTACAATTCTTAGTATTAACAACTACAATCTACTTAGGAAATAACAAGAGAAAGTACCTTTATCAATCTTGACTTTCAGTTATATGCAAAATTGTCGAAATGTGAATTTTTGCGAAGCATTGCATTCTTGGAGCATATTATCAGTGGCTAAGGAATCTCAGTGGATCCTCAGAAGGTTAAATCAATCGTGGAATGACTTACTCTAAATAATGTTATAGAGGTACGCAACTTTGTTTAGCTAGATATTATAGGAGGTTCGTAAAAGTTTTTCATAGATATCTATGTCGTTGTCAAAGCTGATGAGGAAAGGCATCTAATTTGAGTGGATTGCAGAATGTGAGTACAGTTTTCAAGAGTTGAAATATTTGACCACTGCTCCAGTGTTAGCTATTCCGTCAGGTATAAAAAGATTTCAAATTTACAGTGACACGCCATTAAGAGGCTTGTTCCTTTACGAAATATAGTTGTGGAGAGTCATTGTAGCAACAACAATCTTCGCTTATATTTTGAAAGGATATATAAGCATATCTCATAGAATAATCTAATTTTTTCAAAACCTCAAATATCCTCTCAATAATACTATTTAAAGATGAGTGCCTTTTGTTCCTTTCTGTACTGAACTACGTTATTACTGCTTTAAAAATCTGGAATACGATATTTGTATCAATAAAGAGTTTTAGATATAATCTTTGTAATGGATCAATATCAATCAAATAATGTTTTTCGCTGGTTGGGGAAAAAAAATTACCATAAACGGTCCCTAAAAGGCTTTATAGGAGCAATTTTAGGTATAGCTTTGGTTAGGAAAGCTAGCTAATAATTGAAAACTATAAAGCCTGCGGACGAACAAGATTAATGAAAGAAGGCATTGATGGTATTGTTTCTTTTAGAAAATATTATCTTTTTTATTTCTTTTCATGTGAAAAATATGTTGTAGTAGTATCTGGTATGGAACTGGTTTTACTCCACATGGCAACTGGCCTTGTGGGTAAAAGGCTACTTGATTGGGCCCAAAATACTTTTTCGGGACGCGTTACATTTACTTGCACTTTATGTTGAAGAACTAAAAATTGGAACGACAAATAATTGTGATATTGTCTCCATCGCCCATTGTGCTCCCATACAACAACAACAACAACAACAACAACAAATTTTTATCCCACTGAGTGGGGCCGACTGTATGATTCCTTATTTTCCATTGTGTTCTATTGAGTGTCATATTTTCATTTAATTCTAATAGATTAAGATTACTTTTTATACAATATGCCCAAGTTTTTTTAGGTTTGCCTCTGCCTTTTTTAACATAAGTCAAATCTAAAACATATACTCTCCAAACTGGATCATCGGATGGTCGGCGTATAATGTAACCAAACCGTCTAAGATGACTCTATCTAATCTTGTCTGCCATTGGAGCTACACAAACCTTATCATAGATACATTCATTTTGCATTTGTTCTCTTTTCAAGCCACCCATCCACCCAAGCATTCTCAGCTCAACAACCCTTAACTTTGTTTTATGCTTTTCTTTTAAAGGCCATCATTCTGGGTCATAGAGCATTACATGTCTCACAACAACAACAACAAGAAGCTTTTATCTCACTAATTGGGGTCGGCTATATAAATCATTTTTCTCCATTGTCCTATTGAATATCTTATTTTCATTTAATTTTAATAAATTAAGATAGTTTTTTTATACAATATGTCGAAGTCTCTCTAGCTCTACCTTTGTCTTTCTTAGCGTAAGTCGAATCTAAAACATCTACTCTCCTGACCAGATCATTAGATAGTCGACGTTTAATGTGACCAAACCATTTAAGACGTATTCTAATTTTTTTTCCGCCATTGGAGCACACCAATCTTATCTCTGATATTGTCATCTCACATTGTCTTTAAGTGTAAAACCACTCATCCACTTAAGCATTCTCATCTTAGCAACACTTACTTTTATGCTTCTCTTTTAAAGGCCAGCATTCTATGCCATAGAGCTTTGCGGGTTTCACCACCATCTTATAAAATTTTCTTTTCAGTCTATGTGATACTTTTCTATCACACAATAAACCCGAAGCATTCCTCCACTTCAACCAACCAACTTGAATTCTACCAATAGCATTCCTATCTATATCATCATCACTTTGAACAATAGACCCGAGATATGTAAAGCGTTTGCATATTTTAATAATTTGGTCACTTATAGTTACAACTCTGTCACTAGAGCTACTACTACTAAAATTTCATTCCATGTATTCAGTTTTAGTTCTACTCAAATGAAGGCCTTTAAACTTCAATGCAGACCTCCATAATTCATGTTTTTTCTAATTTTTTTCTCTAGTCTTATCACAAGAAGGACATCATCAACGAAAAGAATACACGAAGGTACATCCTCCTGTAAATTTTCAGTAAGAGCGTCCATAACTAAAGATAAAAGATACGGGCTTAAAGCGGATCCCTGATGTAATCCAACTGAAATAGAAAAATATTTGGACAATCCTCCTTTTTTTTGAACACAAGTAACAACTCTAGTATACGTATCTTTAATGACTTGAGTATAAGTCATATCAATATCTTTCTTCTCTAGAACTCTCCAAAGGATATCTCTTAGAACCTTATCGTATGCTTTTTCTAATTCAATAAAAAACATATGTAGATCCTCCTTATTCTCTCTGCACTTCTCCATCAAACCTCTGAATAAATGTATAGCTTCCATAGTAAACCTGCCCGACATAAATCCGAATTGATCATGAAAAATCTTTGTACTATGTCTTAACCTATATTCAATTACTCTCCTAGAATTTTAAAGTACGACACAGTAACTTAATTCCTTTATAATTTGCACACTTTTGTGTATCCCTTTTATTCTTAAAAATGATAGCCAAAATCATCTTACTCTAGTCCTCATACATTCTTTTAGTTTTAAAAATAATATTAAAGAGTTTAGTAAGCCAAGAAGTTCCCAAATCTTCTAAATATTTTCACATTTCAATTGAGATATCATTAAGTCATATAAACTTTTCAACTTTGCTTTTTCTTTAAGTCTTATCAACTTCTTTTTTATTAATGCAGCGGAAAAATTGAAACATTTTATTATTATTCAAGATATTAAGATCACTATGGTCGATTGTATTTTCAGAAACTTCATTGAAAGATTTATCAAAATAACTCACTCAGCTATATTGTATATCTTTTTCTACGAAAATAACTTTTTGATTTTCATCTTTAACTTCATTTACTTGAGTTAAATCTTTACTTTTTATTTCTCTTTGTTTGACTAGTTTATTCATATAATTTTCACCTTCTTTAGTATTTAATATATTATAAAGATCACTAAAAGCAGAATTTTAGCATCACAGATTATTCTCTTAGACTCCCTAGAAGTCATTTTATATTTTTCTCAGTTCTTTAAGCTTTCACATTTAAATCGATTTTTATAACATAACTTCTTATATTTTATCTTGTCTTGCATATTATTTTTCTATCACCAACTATTTTTATTTATAAGAACTTTTTCTTTTGATTCTCGAAGTACATCTTTTGACACTTATTAATAGTATTTTTTACTTTATCCATGTAGAATTTGCTTCTTCAAGAACATCCCAAATCTTGAAATTTTGAAATTTACTCATCAAAATAATTTTATTTGGCTTTTAGGTATCCTCATCTAATTCTATGACTATGATTCTAGTATTTTTTATTTAACAATTCTTCATCTTAAAATCAATAACTAGTAATTGATGTTGAGTACTTGAACCTTCTTATAAAATTTTCCTTTAAGTCTAAGCGGTACTTTTCTATTACACAATAGGCTTGTTTCATTCTTCATCCAACCAACTTGAATTCTACTACTAACATCTCCATCTATATCATCATCATTTTGAACAAAAGACCCGAAATATGTAAAATGTTCACACCTTTTATTGATTTGATCAACCATAGTTACAACTCTGCCATTAGAGTGCTACTACTAAAATTATTCAGTTTTAGATCTACTCAAACGAAAACCGTTAGACTACAATGTAAATCTCCATAATTCAAATTTTTTCTGATCTCTTTCTCAATCTTATCCATAAGAAGGATATCATCGGCAAAAAACATACACCAAGGTACATTCTCTTGTAAATGCCCGGAAAGAGCATCTATAACTAAAGAAAAATGATATGGGCTTAAAGCCGATCTCGCATGTAATCCAACTGAAAAAGGAAAATACTTGGTCAATCCTCTTGTTCAAACACAAGTAACAGCTTTAGTTTATTAATAATTTTCCAATTTAATTATTTTTGTTGCGTTTAATTTTTGATACATCCGATTAACGATCCTTTTGCTCCAATGTTTTTCACGTAGATTATTATACAAAAAAAATTATGCACGATTTTTTTATTTTGTTCTTGACCTTGTTTTTTTTTTTTTGTGAATGCAGTTCTGATGATCCTCACAAAGACGTACAGCTACTGTTGACAAAATATAAGGAGGAGCCAAAGGAAGAGCCTCAATTGAAGATGCTTTTGCCACATATTGCTTCGACATTTTGTCTTGATAAATCCGTTTCACAAACAATAGCTGAGTTGAAGAAGCTTCAATCAAGTAATAATGCAGCAGGTATTCTTTTTTTTTTTCCCCTCTCATTAGTATTCGTTGCTCATCAATCATGGAGTAAACTGAGAGCCCATGATCCACATGATTCATCTTGGATTTATTCGAAAGGCCAGGGGTGGTCATGTTTCTTCATGAAAAAATAATTGCAGTCCTATTGGTTGTAGTAGTGTTTATTCATCATGTTTTATTTCTTAAAATTTGATTATAAATAAATAAATAAATAAATATTGTAATTTATTCTTAACTCCTAATGAAACACGTTTTCTTACAGTGGCAGAATGGGCAAGGGATGCCCTTCTAGGTCTTGGAAAAGGCGCTCCTTTTTCTCTTGTTCTTACTCACAGGCATTTCTCCCAAGTTGCATCCGCATCTGAAAATGGTCAACACCCTTTGTCCACGGTAAGTTTCCATTGATAAATTTTCTTGTGATATCTTGCCATTCCTCACATGACTGTTACTTCAGTTAAATGGTGTGATGAAAACTGAGTATCGAATAGCATTGAGATCTTCAGTCCGAAATGATTTTGCCGAAGGTGTTCGTGCTGTCTTGGTCGACAAAGATCAGGTATGCCTATATTGTTGCAAGTTCAGGTTACATGGAATCAAAACTGCTGTTTTTGTTATTGGTAACTGTTTGATGCTAATTTAGCTCGTGCAATCTAAAAAATTTCTGTAAAACTTATATTTATTTTTCCTTGGCTAAATTTATTTTTTATTTCCTGGTTGCGAGCCCCTTCATGCTGTATTTTACCACCATGATTGCATGCCACTTTACATTCATGTTCCTTTTTATGAAGGCTTCCTATTCCTTTAGTTCTATGACACCCTGAGGATTTCTTAGAACATTGTAACTCAAATTGAATGCCAAGCCAGGAAGGAACGAAATGCGTGGAACTATTTTTGATCATTTATCTCTTCACATCATTTTAATATGATCAAACATCTTTTCCTCAAGTGACCTTTCCTGATTTTTCCTAGCATCCAATCAGAACCTAAATTTTGTCAAAATTTCTATGTGCCTTCTCAAGCATTCTTTAATTCTCTGTTGGTGTGAGGCAGAAACCCAAGTGGAATCCTCCAAGCTTGGAAGATGTTGACATGAACGAAGTGGAATCCTTGTTTGATACATTGGCCCCTGAGGATGAGTTGCAGTTATAGTAAAATGATGATATAGTCGGACATGGCTCCACACAGATGCAACAATAAAATGAAGGATTTGGTATTCTCCTTTGTCTTATGAAACAAAATTTTGCTGAATAAATGATAATGCTAATTAAAAGGATGTTGTTTTTCAATTTGGATTAATTTTGATTTCAAGTTATTTGAACTATATGTTGAATTCAGCTTTGTGTGCTGAAATATTTGCTAAGATAGAGATGCTTAGCATTGAATGAAAATTTTGCACCTAAATATGAATTGGAAGTGTAACACATATAAAATACATTCTAATCAATTTGTTAATGTAAGGATATAAAAGATCATTGCCATATAATTTTGTCAATAATCTGCATAAAAAATGTCTCAAAATCAATTTGTGGAAGTTACCAAAGTGGATGGATTGATTTTTTTTGCCTTGGGGATTGTTCAAAAAAAAATCTTAAGAAAGCTTGGAATTTATTTATTTATTTTTTTTTTGCTAGAAGTCTTGATTGAAGTTGACTACCTTGGCATTGAATTATCTTTTTTGATGGAGGAGATCAATGCCACTAATAATTCATGATTTGGAGGTGTGCTTGAGATAGCAAGCTTTTCAACAAGTTTTGCCACCAAAAAATGATGGAGAAAATTCACCATTTTTGTGGGGTGAAATGTTTATTATTTTTAAGACTAATTCAATGTCATAATGATCTCATGATTTCATTGCAGGTAAATTGCCCAAATTTTAGGCTTGAGATGGCTACTTGTGCAAGAACATTCTGAAGATGATTTAGGTAGGGAAAAATATTTACATACGGAGCTTTGCGTAATTAAAATGAGCCCCTAACCGAAAGTGTATGTCAGTGGGTTTTATTTTAAAAAATTTAAAAGTTTTTTAAAGTAAATATTACTTACGTAGGTCATTTAATTGGAGCCCGTACGCAGCTCTGTGTACGGGCTCTGTATGTAAAATTTTCTCTTAGGTAGGTCAGATGGATCTTGATGTCTAGTAGAGCGAGATATTTTAGG
>NEWO01000008.1:2852123-2870758 GCA_003013225.1 Phalaenopsis aphrodite
GTAGGAGTATCACATTTTGTCGCCTTGAGTTAAATAACTGTTGTTCATTGGAGGATAAACACATCCTTTCTAGTTATGAGTGTTAATCCTTGTTAATTGTGGTACATTCACAGTTATTATATATGATCGTTAGTAATGTAATTGTTATTTCAATTTATACTTGTTGTTGATGGAAGTACTAACTATCTTAATTTATTGATGTAAAGTTTTCCTGCATATTTGATTTAATTATACAGTATGATGTTTTCTTTTTCTGCACTTGTTTGAATTTGCATATGTCATGTCACAAGTCCGCATGAAATATTATAACTTTAAGATGTTATATCTATGGAAACAATTTGACATGTTTGTGTGTGATTATGTGTAGGTCGGTAGAACCCTTTTGAATTTTGGCTCGTCTGACCGATAGACACATAGAGTGACGACTCTATAGGAAATCGCCTAATTTTTTTTTGGGTTGTTATTTGACCTTCCTGGTTTTAGGATGTCTATTAAAATCGACTATATCAATCTAAATGAAAATATAATAAAAAGAAGCTTGACGAAAAACACTTTCTTGTTTTTATATGGGATGCATAATTGACATCTATCCCTTTTGTTGGTCTTACAGTATTACATACGCACATAGTGATTTTTCCTCATTTGTTGTCTGTACTGTATGCTTCTTTCCCTTATCGTTTATGCTTTAATAAATAACTGTTATTACAGAGTTTGTCAAACTTATTTTTAATTTTTACAAAATAGATTCCATTTAGCCACCATAGGACCGTCTCCACAGGAGTTAGCTTTTCAGTTTTAATTTTACAGTTTTGGGTATTTTCAATAAGATTTGTTTCTAGCTATTTTATTTTTTCTTTGTTTTTTGTGAGTAGTTGTTCTATATTAACATTTCTATTTTAATTCAGCTAGCTTTTATTTTTCAATCCAGTTATATCTTTGAACTTTTTAGTTTTAATAAAAGTTAATTTTTCTTTTCATTTGCAATGCAAGTCTTTTTTTGAAAATACAAAAAAAGTTCAAATCATTCAATCTTGCTCTGCTTTGTCGGAGTGTACCTCTTTATGTGCGAGGGGCGTGACAAATATGATCCTTAAAAAGTCTTTTGTCTTTAGGGTTAAAATACAAAAATCACATTCAAACCTAAATAACAATACATATGCCATCACTATCCTTCATAAATGATGATCGAATATTCATATCTTGAAACGTCACTTGTAACCCGAGCATAAATATTCTACAGTCATTTATGAAATGAAGAAGTTTGTTGAAATATATTCGAGTTTTTATGATAATATTCTGCGTAGCTATTGATTAAGAATTTTGACTCTATCTCTAAAAAATGAGACATGTTCGACCAAAATGAATTTTCCATAAAAAAACATATAACAAATATTTTTCACTAATTTTTTTTGTTATTATGAGGCTTATAAAGTCAAATTTCATTTGAAATTAATCAATTTCATATCCAAAATTACACAATAAAAAATATAATACTAAATATAAGCTTAAAATTTAATTTTATTTATAAATTTGAAAAAAAAAAAACTTAGCACTCAAAATATATGCATGATTTATGCACACAATTATGTGGGACTAATATCACATAAAGGCACATTTAGTATATTGATTAAAAGATATCTCTAAAATCATAAATTCAAATAATATATTTTATAATTTATCATCCACTATTAAAAAAGAATATATATTAATTGACATGCATATGAAAAATATTTAAATATTAATTTTTTCCTTTTTATCTCTTTTTTTAAAAACTAGAAAAAAATCGAAAAATGTATAATATTAATTTTTTTTTTAAAATTGAGTCTAAAAAATAATATCTAATAATTCAAATTTATGTAAGTGTGGAAATAAAAATATTAGTTAAATATGCGACGTCAAGGAAAACAAAATGCCACGTGGACGGTGATATCTTGCTTACGACAAATTCTTCGGCCCCCTCCTTGGTCTTCCACCGGAGGGAAATTATAGGACGGACCCTTTCCCGTGCGAAGGAAGAGCGGAACCCTAATTAGATTCTGGTAATCTTGCTCTCGGGTGTTTCTTCTTGGGATCACCCATGCTATCCTGCCTTTTATTTGTTATTTTGCATGATCCCTTCCTTCCCGATCTGTTCAGTTTCATAATTCGAGTTAGCTGGAGTAATTTTCTGTGGTTGCTGTATTTTGATTTCCTTCGATAGATCCCCATTTCAGCTTCCTTTGTTTGTTTTTTTGTTAGGTGGACAATCTATTCAGTTTTTTATTTCTTAAACCCTAACTACAAGCCGCTAAGATAAGTTGTCCGAGTCATTGCAGAGAATTGGTCATTCGTTCTAAAAGTTGCTTGCTTTCATTAACTTTATTATATAAACATCTGTTTTTTTTTTTTTTCTGAGTGCTTGTTTTTGTTATTTCTTGGTTTTTTTCAATTGAATCTATTGGTGATATGGAGCAAATTACTGAAGTATGCTGTGCTAGAACTCAGCTTCTTTGTTCAGCTAGTTGTTCTTAAGTTGAATTATTTGGAATGCTTATGCTTTTAGCATTTTAATGCACAAAGTTTTTTAGTTTTTTGTGCTTTTGAACTGATATAATTTTTTCTTCCATTTGAGATATATATGCATCATATTGCAATGGCTTGCAGGTCTGTTAATCCTGACATTATTGTTTTTGGTGAAGTAATTTACTATGTAGGATTTGAAAACTCATTCTCTAATAACTGTTCGTGTATCTAATCTTACTGCGGTTTAGTCGTGGATGGTTGAAAACTTCAGGATTTCATAGCTTGAAATTACATAGGAGGGCACTTTTGTACTAGAAAACTTTTAAAACACTATTTTTTACATGGTTTCTCTACATGTTCCTTGCAAAAGTGATAGGAAAAATATACTATTTTATGCATGCAACCGAGCAACAAATGGCAAAATGTCACAGTTCAGCACCTTGCCAGTTGTGGTTTGATATCAACTTTGGAAGAAAAGGATTGAATTCCCACATTTGCAATATTGCTGTTATTTTGCACACTATCCTGACAAAGATGGTGTTCTCTGTCACTTTAAGTAGCACTGTGAACTGTTATTTCTTGCAGTTAATTTTTTTCTGTGAAAGACAAGCAACCATTGGTTTGTGTTTTTAGAAACATAGCTTTCTCTATTTCATGGCTTGGTTTTTTCCAGTTCTATGTTTTAAATTTGACTGATGTTAAGAAAGGCAGAGGTGGACCTAAAAAGACTTGGGTATATTATAAGAAATGATATTAATCTATTAGAATTAAATGAATATATGACACTCAATATGACAAAATGGAGAAAAAGGATTTATGTAGCCGACCCCATTTAGTGGGATAAAGGCTTGTTATTGTTGTTGTTGTTGTTGGTTTTTTCTAGTTCTATAGTCGCACTTTATATTTGAAGTTTAGTGTGTTTTCTGCCTTGATGCGCATTTGAATTTCTCTTTTTTAACTTATAATTCATGTTCAATTAATATATCAGCGGCTTTTTTTTCAAGTATTCTCGAACCTGATAATTTCGTTCTTCTGTGTCTGAATTTTTTTTTTTTTTATGTTTGATGAATATCCCTTGCCAATATTTCTATTGAATGAATATTGAATAGCAATTTGTTTAATATTTAATCTCCACAGGGGATTTATTTTGAGTTTTGCTACCATTCAATTTTGAGTTGTTCTATTCTATTCCAGCTATCCTGCGGGCAAGTCATGCATCTCACTTTTTATTCATTTCTTTACGTTGAACTTGTAACTTTCATTTTTGCAGTTTTTCTTAGTTTCTTTAGGAGTTTTTGTGTCAACCTTTTATTAAAGAATGCCTCATTCTTCCGTTGTGGTTTATTATGGCATAGGATTTTTTAAGTGAACTTCTTTATGTTTCCAATGCACATCTGTATCTTAAAAAGTGTCTCGTTATTTTTCATAGGATGTATTTACCGCTAAATGTTAAAGTGCAAATTGCTGTTTTTAGAGTAAAATGATATATTTAATATCTATTTTAAAGTTTTGCTATACTTACATAAAAGGTGTTATTAACATAAAAAAATATCTTTTAGGATTTTGTAAAATTATTGAAAAAATGCATAGAAATGTGTATTAAAGTTCTCATTTGATCATAAATAGTTCAATTATTGTGTTAGAGATCTAAAATGAGATTGTCGGACAGAAAGAAATTACTAAAGAGATAAAGATTTTTCAAATAAACTCTTTTAGATCAATTTTGTCTGTTATTTGAACAGTTGGGATGAGAATTTGATTTTGTTTGAAGGGATTTGCAATAAGAATGGCACGTAACAAATTTCTTATATAGTTTGGCATCTATCTTTTTGATGCAGTGACAATTGTATTGGAAAAGGAATGATAAGTGCTTTCTGTGTTTAGGCATCATCATGATGGATTAGATCTATTAATAGTGATATAACTATTAGGAATTTGTTATGTTTCATTTAAGAATGACATTACTGGTTTGTCTATCCTTTATTCTTTTATGTAATTTCATTGGTTTTAATATTATACAATCCTTTAACAAAAAAATTATGTTGATATTGATTGGTGTAGTTTTATGTAGGTGGAGAATATTCTTCTTCAGCATCCCCCATTTTTAACAGTTGTTGTGGATTTATTTAAATGGCTGATGCTGAAAATGTTGTTTCTGCATCCAAGAAGAGGGTTGCAGGGAGACAGATTACTAAAGATAATGCTGAGCTTGATGATGATACTTCTGAACCAGAGATGGGAACTTTTCAAAAGGCCAGCGAAGAAGTGCTGGCAACTAGGAGAATTGTGAATGTTCGGCGTCGGCAGCCTGTATCGAGCACTTCATCAAATCCTTTTGCTGGGATCCGCTTGGTTTCCTCAACTGAACCTAATGTAAAAGCAGTTGCTCAAGTTGAGTCTCAAAACCCTACTGAAATGGCTGTTTTAAAAGAAGCAAACAATGCTAATGATAAACATGGAGAGGATAATAAAATTAAATGTGCTGTTTTCTTTGATGAAGTAAATGGAACAGGAGAGAGCAAAAAATATTCAGAATGCCATACTGGTGCAAGCGAAGCTACTAGCAATGAAATAGATAGCATCACTACAGTGAAAGAAGTATCTCAATCATTGGAAGCTGCTGTAGAGGTAACATGTGACAAAAATGCAGGAGCTGGTAAAACATTGATTGAAAATCCAGATGAGGAAGCTGTAGAAAAACCCAAGGAAGCTTGTGAAGAAACCAAGAAGGAAGCCGAAAAAATATCTGGGGAAGAAGTTGAAGAAATAAAGGAAGCTGAAGTAGAGGAAAACAACATGAAAGAAGCATCAGGCCCTGCTTCAACATTTAGTTCATTTCGACACTTGTCTAGCAGCCAAAATGCCTTCACCAGTCTTTCGGGAACTGGCTTTGCAGCTTCATCATTTTCCTTTGGACCAGTAAAGGAGGCCTCTACTTTTACTTCTTTCAGTTTTACCAGCTCTAACAATGGGACTTCTTCCTTACCCCTATTTGGTTTTACTGGGATAACCGGGGCTGATGGCGCTCCTTCCCTGCAGGAGGTTCCTGTGGAGACAGGCGAGGAGAATGAGAGGTCAGTATTCTCCGCAGATGCCACACTCTATGAATATCTAGATGGTTCATGGAAAGAACGAGGAAGGGGTGAAATTAAGGTGAATACTTCTATATCAGGTGGGAAGGCTAGGCTTGTTATGCGGTCTAGGGGTAATTACAGATTGATTTTGAATGCTAGCCTTTACCCAGACATGACACTGGCTAACATGGATAAGAAAGGCATTACTTTTTCCTGTGTCAATATTGCTGGAGAAGGAAGGGCTGGTCTCACAACCTGTGCTCTGAAATTTAAGGACAGTAGTTTTGCGGAGGAGTTCAGTGGTGTTGTGAAAGAGCACAAGGGGAAAAAGGCCATTGCGCTGAAGACACCTGACAATTCTCCTAAAGCTTCTGATGAGCAAAGGGAAGATTTTGCTTGATAGTTGTTGTTAGTTAATCTTTCATAAATCCAAATGTAGACCCCTGCAAGCTTTTGGTTTATGCCAATATTATCTTACTTCTGTTTGAGCTATTGATTGTTGGAAACCTTTTGAGCTTTCTATCTGCAGTCAGCATATCAATTGTTGCTCCATCCTTTTTTTTTCTGATTGCTTAGTTTGCTGAACACTTTTATTCATTTGGCAACCTGTTTATTCATCAATTGTTTTTCTTTTTTGTTTTTTTCTTCTGTTACTGATAAGCACTGTGTATACTGATTCCATGATTCATACTTTGAGACCAGAAAGTTATTAAACTTGTCTTTTTTCTGTAGTTGTGATTAAACTTTGCCTTCATATATGCCAAATTTAAAATACAATTCTATGAAATGCCCCTATTTTTGTTTTTGGCACTTTTTTCATAAATACAAGGGGATAAGCTGTTGGTGCAGAACACCTTAACGTGCAAGGAGAAAGTATACGTGTGGATAATGTAAGTGCGGATTGATGATATTGTGACCACCAAATTCTTACCTACGGTGTCTGCACGTAATATTTCTTCGAAAGGTTCTCATTTGCTTTTCTTTTTCTTGGCTGTTCCCATTGCGGAACTTTTTGGTGTTTTATAACCTTAGGAGCAGTTTTCATTAAAAATACTCCATAAGATCAGCTGTCAAATAGTCCCTCCACTTATAACTCTTAGGAGGCACATTCATTAGGAAACCTTTATGAAAATATAATAGTTGATAGGGTTCTCATGAAAGTAAATGATTGGCACGGTCTCTAATTAAAAAAATTATTGAAGGCATGAGTTTCAAACAAGATTGGTACACTAAAAAGCCTTGGAAAACATAAATGTCAATGGGTATTGTTGTATTAAAAAATGTTAGATAGCATAAGTTTTCAAAAATACATAAGTTTATTTAAATATAATTGAAAGTATACATCTAATTGGAGATAAGTACATAAAAAATATTAGAAGACATACGCCTTTGATGATATAAGTATATCTAATAATCATTGCATAAGCCATGGAAGGTATATGCATATCTTAAAATGTCAGAATGCATAAACCTTAAGGATACATGCTCAATAAAAAGTCCCAGAAAACACCAATATTAGAAGAAGACTAAGGGTCTGTTTGGGGCAGTTGCAGTTTATCCAGCTTATCCTGATAATCTGAGGATAAATAGCTTATCCGGATAAGCTATCTGTCTGTCTGGTTAGTGCGTTTTGCAAACAGTTGATACTGGATAAATGACCAATATGTCCATGTTCTTGATAAGTTGTTTAGCTGTTTGGTTTAAAAAATACATGATTTGAATTTTGAGGAGCATAGGCCTAAAAAAGGTCTGTTAGCTCACTTAGGCTTGGGCCAAATATTAGATCTCAAATAAGGTTGATGTCTTAAAGATATATAAAAAATTTAGTCTCTTTTTGTGGGGCGAGGGAGAAGGTTAGGTTTAAGGATTGAGAGTTCATCAAACTTTAGTGTTTTTAAGAATTGCATTTAACAAAATCAATACATAAAAAAAATATAAGGGCCAATGAAGTCTTATTTCAAAATCTCATACAATATGGAATCTACATAAAATTACCAGACATTTTATTACTTTCACCTAAATTTTATTAAATTCATTATGCCATTTAAACTCACACCATAGCTCCCACCATGTATTCCATTTCTCTTTGATATTTATAGCAAGGATAACATATCCACCTCCACTACAACTCATCTGAAATGATTTTAATGACATTAAAATCAAAGCTATTACTTTGCTTCACTCGACTAACATTTGATATCAAGCTGAAAACTCAAAACAAGTTTATCTAACAAGAACAATCAATGCCAAGTTTTAGGGAAGATCAATCAATGCCAAGTTTTAGGGAAGATTAGAGCCTTCAAACTTTAGTCAATTTATGAATGACAAGCTCATGCAGTCGGAGTATGTTAAAGATAATTATATTTTGCTTAAGCATGAAAATATTTAATCTCTTTCAAAGGAAGGTGGAGCCTATAAGAAGAGGGGACTGAAATTTTTCTCCCACCCTAGAGGATCTTTATATATTAAAAGGATGTATAACCATCAAGTTATTAGGAGATGAAATTTCTTTCAAAATATTATCAAAATATTACTAGTGATTATTGACATTACATCTTCTATCCCTAATATCCACTCAATTTTTTTTTTGGGCCATCATCTCATAAATGAATCAATTGAGACTTTCAATATTAGAATTTCAAATAAAGAATGATCATTTATGGATTACATCAACATGAGAGCAATTTGGTGCTCTTGGTGGAGGAACACTTGACCCTAAAAGAAGATACACACCACTTCTTTAATATAGTATCAAGCCTCCCTATAATGAAAGATTGGTGCTTATGAAGAGACAATCAAGCACCATCAATATTATATAATATAGAATTTTGCATGATTGTAAAAATCAAAACTTTTTGAATGACTATAGAAGCATAAATTTCTCTCATTGTAAAGGGATCTTTGTACTTTAGAAATTTGGATGTTGTAGCAGTCGTGCATGCATCATTGTGCACACACATCATTGCTTGATAGAGCCTTTATAATAATTTCAAGTAAATTTTAAGAATTTAATGTTTCAATACTTCTAATTTTAATTGATGTGTAACATCAATAATGATTAAAATTAAAATTATAAAAATTCTACTTAACTGACAGTCTTGAATGCAGGTCCATGTTGACGTCCACTGATTGGTCTCATTATATTTTTTTTTCTAAAATTATAATTTATTATTACAGAATTTTTCTACTATTTGATTTTTCTTCAACCATCAGAGAATTTGAGTCCCAAGAATATGGGGCAAACTATATTTCACCAAAAAAATCACTTAGTTACAAACTTTGATGAACTTTGTATGGGGTAATTTCAATCAAATTCATGATTATTCGAGCTTCAATTTGAGCATATTTAAAGAAAAATTAAATGTCTCAATAATATAAATTTGACGAAAAAAAAAGTAGTTCAATCAGAGTTAAGCAAGTTGCAATCAAGAATTAAAAGTATAATTAAAATCTTTGAAGTATTATAAAAAATCAGAAGATCTCATAATTTAGAATGCTTACAGTTGAATTGAGCTGCTCAACTTAAAAAAAAATCAACTAGGGTAGGATTACTCAAAAATGACATTTTTTAAGACACCTAAATTCAGAAAGAATGGTCAGAAAACAGTAATAATAGTCAATAGTTTCTTGTGATTTTAGTTAAATTTAGCAAAGCGAAACATTTTAACTATAATAGGAACCCATTTCAACATGAGGAGATCAAAGAGCAAAATTTGAACTCATCAGAGTTAGACATTTATTATCACTGTGTTTGTATTTTAACAATGATTAATGATATTATTGCTTGATTATTGTCTTTAGGTAGTTATTCACTTATCAATTAATTAATGTTATCGTTCTTCAACTTTTATTGTGATTACAGAAGATCTAGTAAACACTCAAAATTTTGTAATCTAGTCTTCCCACATTGAGAGAAAGAGTGGAGCTTTGTAATTTTAATTATATAGTACATTATTTTTGGTTGAGCAAGACCTCAAAGTTTTTTTCTCCCTTTTTTTGGATTTCCATCTTGAGGGATTAAAATTCAGTCAAAATATATTAAAATCAAAATTTCTTTTTTAAAAATAAAATGAATAAGTAAATAAATGAAATGAAATAAATTTTTTAGGATAACTTATAAAATTAAAAATACATTTTTTAGCTTAATTTTTATGAATAAACATCTTTAATTTTCTAATATTTTTTTCATAGCATAGAAATCATCAATGATTGATTCTATGTTACCATTTCATCGTAATATCATTTTTAATATATGTTATCAGTGAACTTCCAAAAAAATTACTTTTCATTTTATTTTGAAATCTTATCTTGACAATCTTCTTAGCTGAAAATGTGCATTGAATTGTTGTTGAAAAAGACAATGTTAAAAGCATTCTCATTAAACGATTAATAAGATGATATATGATTGATTTTCTTATCTTAGACAACATTAAACCTAAATAAGAGTTTTTGATATTTTCTAAATTTTTTTTATTATGAAAACTTCAATTTAAAATGCTATAATTAAATTTTTAAGTGTAGCTTATTGTGTATGTGAAGTGTGTATGATAGAATTTTTTTGCTAGTTGATAAATATCATCAATTTTTAATGATCAATATTCATAGTGAGAATCCAATGCAAAATTCATAATTAATAATTAGACAATGTTTTCTTTAGATCAGTTATTTATCTCAATATATGTGTATCGAAGTGACTATGAAAATATCAACATTATAGTGATGCTCTATTATAATACTATTTTCTTATAACAAAAATGTTTTTGACTTTGAAGGTAAGGAGCATTCATATATGAAATATGTATTAAGTTTTTCGCATCATAAGTTCAACTTTTGGAATAGAGAAGGCCATCTTGTTCTTTTAGAATTTTGAAGAAGATATTTGGTTGTTTATATTAAATGCATGACATTTAAGATGTCTTGTGACTTCATTTGTAAGCTTGACAAATCATTTGTAAGTTCTACAATTTCTATTATAATAAAAATATAATCAAATGAGGTAATTACAACATAAGCTCCATCGACTTCACTATTTTGATTTGATGAATTTCCTTTTAAAACAACACAAGTGACATCATATATATTCACTAAACTATGAAGATAACTCAAATATGAGCCCTAACTTGTATCTTATGTAATGTTATATTGTATCAATTGGTGTCTGATCTTAATTAATTTAAAATGATTTTATTTAATATTTGTAAAAATATTTTAGGAAAATTAAATTATATATTTAAATTTAAGGAGATAATTATAATCTTTATGAGAAATTATTTAAAATAATTATTTAATTTAAAATATAATTATTACTAAATAACTAAATTTTAGAGGGGGTAACTTTTTTAATGTATAATATGATATTGTATACTCATTAAAATTCTAAGGGGGTCAGTCACTTTTTGGGGGAGGGGGGGGGTGGATTTTTAATATGTAATATGTTATTACATAGTTTGAAGAATTTGCGCCCTTTAGGTAACTTAGGTTGTGCTAGGGGCAGCTGCAGCTTATTAATATGTTGTTGATCCGCAGTTCCCCAATAAAGCTGCTATGGATAAGTTGACTCAGCTGTTTGTTTTTACTATTTAGAAATAACTGAAACACAACTGTTTTTAAACAAATAAACATTCTGCCAGAGTGTAGTAATGTCATTTACAACAGAACTGATATAAGAAGATATTTAATACGTTAGAAACAAAAATTCACTTCATAACACTGTAAAAAGTAAGATATACTCCTCACTTAGTGGTGAGTATCATCATTACTAAAATAAAAAAAAAGATTATTAAATAACATTTAATATTATGATAATATTATTTTTAAAATGGGTACGGCGTATGTCACGAGCTAGGTCATCCTCCATAGCTACTATTCATTCTTGATCACTCTTGACGGTGGAATCTACCAGCCCGTGAAGAAGTCACACTTGTACGTGATTCTCCACGGGCATCTGTAGAACTGTCTTCCATAGCTATGTGTCTGACGTGACGTGAGCAGGGAACTCTGTAGTCTGTAATGGCATAACACTCCTCGAGAGGACCTTGAAATCCCTGAACTCAACTTCTATGAATGCTTCAGAAGACAATCCATTAGTATTAACACAAATATATAGTGATAAAAAAGTAATTAATTACAGTTTTGTGCATGCAATGGGTCTCATAGGATGCATTATACCAACCAACGAATCTGTCACTACAAGAAGATGACAGACCTTATAAAACAAAGGTTCTCAGTTATCTTTAACCCACGTAAAACCAAGATCGTGTGTGTCACATATGCATATCACAAAAAAAGACCATCCAAATGAACCTCAAAAGCCGTATCGCCAAAAAAAAGGGAGAAACTTGGTTGCATTCACTAGGATTTCACATGTGGTACCAACCAATACCATCAATCAGACCATCTTGAAGAACTCAAACGATCTAACGTTTAATCATGGACCTCTCAAACCTACCAAAAGAAAAACAAAAGACAGGAAAGAAGGAACAAAAAAACACTTATAAATGCAGAAAAAAACCAGAACAATCATAATCAAATATACACGGAACGGAAATAAATTAGCTTAAATTGTGATTTAGTTATGGTTTTTATTGTATTGAAATTTTATTTTAAATTATTATTTCCCTCATAAACTGCTTGATGAAGTTTTTCATGCTCTTTGAAGCATTGATATCTCTGCATATTTTTGTCACATTATTATATGTCGACATATTATCTTATTCTTTCAGCTTCCATTAATAATAATTTATAAAAAAAAATATTTTTATAATTTGACTTATTTCGATATACTTCTCTTGTTTGGTCAAAAATTCTAATGAGTTAAATGAAAACACTAAAGGATATAATTAAAAGGTTACCATGATTAATTTAATCATTAAGTCAAGTTTGAGGCACCAAATTATAATATATGCCATATAATTATTATTTATTTTTATATTTGACATTTTAAATTTAATATTTATTTATATAAAACTTGAATTTTTAAATAACATTAAAAATACTATTATTATTATTATTATTATTTATTTTTAAAAAAGAAATATCATGCAAATAATTTTATGTGTGAAAACTCTAAAATGTCCAAAACGTATAAAAATATATTTCGGACCAGCTCTAGTTCCAAAGAACCATTTATAGGGTATGAACAAATATTACATTCGGACTCCGGATGTAGAGATACGTTCGGAGTCTAATAAAATAATGCCACGTGGATGTGATAGAAATTTTTTAAAAAAAATCGTTTTAGCGTAGGGGAAAAATTTTATACCCTCAGGTCCCAAATCATTCATATCAGATCAAAAACAACATTATTACAAAGAAATTCAGTTTACAAACATACCACCCAATTATTATTTACATATATAGCAACTAAACTCTATGTTTTTACATGTATACCACCAAATTATTTTAAATTTTTAAAAATAAAATAGAAATTTTCATGCGTAGATAAAATGAATCTTTGAATCTTGAACCTCGTATCGATTCAATGTTCGGTCAAGTTTACATTTGTTGGTCCTTGGTAATGATACATGTTTGATGGCAATACTTGTTTCTTAAAAAAAGAGTTAGTTTTTGTTCATCCATAACCATAATATACTAATGAAATTGTGTTCTTCATTTTTATTTTGAGCATCAAATTTAATATTTTTTATTTATTTATATTATTGGAATTAATTTAATTTTGTTTATAATAAGTGTTGCTAATATTGATTTGTCCATGAATCACACCCCAATGAATACAACATATGGAGAGAGAGAGAGAGAGAGACAGAAGACAGAGACAAGAATGAGTATCAATGAATAGTGATATGTCGTGTTTTATTCATGAAATGATCTCCCTATTTATATGGGAGATAATATAATATGTTGATGTTACATTTTTTTCTTCTACTTTAATAAGGGTTGTACAGAGTTTCTAGGTATTTTACAAATATAGGCATATCACTCGGCTGCTATCTGGCTCGTTTCACTAAGCTTGTATGGCTTCGGCTCGGTAAGGCCGATTTGATCATTTGGGTTTATTTGGTTTTGTCAGTCCATTGAGCTCGATTAACTTTGGTTTAGTCAATCTGCCTTTATTAATATATGGTGGAGCTGCTAGACACCCTGGTTGCTGAGGGGCTAGATCTTCACTCGAGCCTGCTTCTTTATGTATGTTTGTTTGGATGTTTTTTTTATCTCATATCTACCTGAACAACTCAGATTCAAGTCATCTTATCATCTTCATGTCTCGATCGGCTTTGGTCTTACTTGCTTTGGCTTGGACGGTTCCATCCAATAAGATAAGTAGGCCTCCCGGTCTTCTATCAACATTATTGGATTCTAATTTATGTGTAGGATCATACCATCGAAAAATAAAGCAAGAATAATGTGCAGTTGCAAGCCTGGAGAACAAAGAGAGGGTGTCCATCCATTGCATTATAATGATTACTTCTATTTATAGAGGGGTTAGCTTAAACATTACAAATAAGTATTCCTTACTATATATCATTCATTTTTCTTCTAATATGGGTTTTATAATTAATGTTATCCATTAAACTCCTTGCATTGATAACTTTTCCTTATAAACGCTTCTCAAACTTCACCTCTGATGATGATCCTACTAAACAACTTGGCCATGAGGTGACTTAATTTAAGGGAGTTTCAACGAACTCCGCCATAGAGCAACTTAAGCTTCTTTGCCGAGTTGTCAAGCTGTCTTAGTTTGGTCGATCATTTATGCCTTGATCGCCATAAACGAGCTATAATATGCAACTCTATGATCTAGTTAATTGGTCAAATTGATCTAGTCGAGTTTTTTGATCTCTCATTTTAAATCCTATCTAAGTACTTTCGAGTGCATATTTAGTTTTTTGAATATGTTATCTCTTTTAAATAAATTTCTTAAAGTTAGGGCCCTCCACCATATCTCTATAAATAGCGAAAGTAGGGTAGGGTGCCCGTTGAATAACTCAAATCCCTCAAGTCTTTATTTTTTTCTCTTGGGTTTTTTTCTTCCGCCACAGTAAATACACAAATTACTGTTAGAAAATTACAACAGTAATAAGGAAAAAATTCAATGTTAATACCTATTACCATCGAATTTGCGTATGATTAAGACTCCGCACAAAAACAAGCATCGCAAAGACAATTAGCGTCAACCGTGATCAACACAAACAATTGACATTCGGCTTTTGCATCAGGGAAAATCTATGTTAGCAAGTAACAATGCCATTCATGTAGATGTAAAAATTATCTACGCCTATTTGAGTCCAAATATTCTTTCGGGAGGTGGATTTGCGTTAGCTATTTGTTACGATTATTTACATCTTACTTTCTCAACGAAAATGGGATGCAAACCTCTAGCAATTAGATTTTTCGCACCAGCACACAATAAATATCTCATATACATTATAAACACAACACGGAACATGTTGCACAAACATATAACGACAGTGAAACTAAGATCAAATATGTTGCTAATGCATTGTATGATTATCCATGTTGTGATGATTTGACATTGTACAAACATGTTTCTGTAGTAATTGTTTTCATAATGATCTAAATAATACGGTTTCTTACTTGCAAGCTTCCATTATTTCTAATAGAAGCAAGAGGAAGCATCACATGCATAGTTTTGGGCCACAACCTCTTGTTGTGTGTTGCTACCTTTTGTTTTTTGTATAGAATTTTCCAGATTCCATTGCTTTTGTCTTCTTTAGTGCAGCCCCAATCCGCCTAATAACTGGCACCGTTCCTTAGCTTTCCCTGTTGTTTTAGCTTTCCCTGTTGTTTTATCCTGTTCCCTTTTGAGTCTGGTAATATTTGTTGTGGTATATATTAAATTTAAAATAGAAGAATGATTTTTGATGAAAGTGAAAAATAGAACGAGAAAATTCACATCAGAAAATAGTAATACAGCGGAACACACAGATTTACGTGATTCGTTAAATTATTTGCGTTCACGGAGTTGCAAAGAATTTTACTACTTGAGGAATATATACCGGTCGATCGTCTCGACTTACACTTCTCTACTCTCTCTATTATTCTCTCTCTACATTGAGATACACCGAAGAAGTTCTACACCGAGTTCACTAGAGAAGATAAACTTACAAGAGAAATAGATTCAAATTTTCTTTTGTCACAAGCCACTAAGAGAAAGCCAATGGAGAACAATCTTCTTCTTCTTCTTTATTTTTCCTTCTACCCAAGGAACCACTCGCACTTCTCTCACTCTATCTCGAGGAAGCCCGAAGACGAACACCAGAAGAGGTCGTGCTAAATCTGAAGAAGAGCCTCGCGATACCTCACATTACTTTCTTTCTCTATCTCTTTATCTATATCTCCTTCTCTCATTCGTAAGCCACCAAAGGAAGAACCGCAAACTGGAGAGACCTTCCGACCTTGTTGTTCTGTTCGCGACTTATAATAAGCAAATAGGTGCTTCACTTTGCGGAAACAGGGAAGGCGGGAACGGGCGTAGGCGGGAACAGTTCGCGATGTTTCACGACAGAGGAACGGTTGGCGTTGTTCACGAATCGACACCAAGAGGGCTCGCGACTGTTCGCGATCGGGAAGCGCGAGCGAGCGAAAATGGGAGCGGGAGCGGGAGTCTTCTATCGGGCTCCAACTAACAATATTTGTATTTGACTTACTTGTCTAACAAACGAATCGAATATGAATTATCTAATTAGTCAAACATGAATTGTCTGTGAATGACGAGCTTTTTTTGAGAGCCCTGTCGAGCGTGTGACTCGTCCAATTATCCTCCAGACTAGTAGTGGTTTTATTTTGTGGTTTCATATTTTTCTCTAGAAATATTGTGGTGGTGCTGATTTGTGCTCGAAGAAATAAAATAAAGAGAAATTTACATGAATAGCATCCAATTCTTANCTTGTCTAACAAACGAATCGAATATGAATTATCTAATTAGTCAAACATGAATTGTCTGTGAATGACGAGCTTTTTTTGAGAGCCCTGTCGAGCGTGTGACTCGTCCAATTATCCTCCAGACTATTAGTGGTTTTATTTTGTGGTTCCATATTTTTCTCTAGAAATATTGTGGTGGTGCTGATTTGTGCTCGAAGAAATAAAATAAAGAGAAATTTACATGAATAGCATCCAATTCTTAAGCATTTACATACTTTACACCAAATAATTTTCATTTTTTACTGTCAAAACACCCAATTCTTTTCTATCACATCAAAAATAACACTAATATATTACTTAATGTTGAAATCCACTATTTCCAGCAATAACAAAGGCTTCAAACTCTTAAAAACTGTGGCTTCCAGCGGAAGCCAGAAATAGGGCTGTTAAAACGGCTCGTTGTTAGTGAACATCTCATGTTCGACTTGTTAAGAAGTTTTTATTAGACTTGTTCGTTAAGTTAACGAGCCGAACACGAACAACACGAATAAATATTTTTTCGTTCGTGTTCGGCTCGTTTTGGCTCGAAATACTAC
This sequence comes from Phalaenopsis aphrodite, assembly GCA_003013225.1. Taxonomy (NCBI): domain Eukaryota; kingdom Viridiplantae; phylum Streptophyta; class Magnoliopsida; order Asparagales; family Orchidaceae; genus Phalaenopsis; species Phalaenopsis aphrodite. The sequence continues at coordinate 2,869,138 of NEWO01000008.1, forward strand.
TAATCAATTATATATATATATATATATATATATATATATATATATTTGATGAGTGATATTTTTAAAATGTTTAATTAACTACGAGGCTACAAAGATTTATAATTAATTAAAAGTATTAATTAAGAAAATAGAATAAAAATTATTAAATTAGATTCAAATAATGTTATAAATCTTACTCCAATCCTTAACATCTTATGACTACTTCATTAAGGTTGTCAAAAAGACTCTTTGTTCATGAACGACTCGTATTCAGCTGCTAAGCAAACGAGCCGAACACAAACACATCTTTTGAGCTCGAAATATAAACGAGCCGAACGCGAGCTCCAGGCATAAAACAAAAAAAAACATTGTCTCCGTTATTTGTGGGTCCCACAGATCAGAGCAGTCATAAAAAATGTGGCGGAGCCAAAATTTGTACATATGAATTGTTAGTATTTGATAATACTGATAATATTCAACTTGTATGTAATGTAATATTTTTCATTACAATACCATCATAATAACAACAAATTTGCACCCAATGCGATCTGCACGTAATATTTTTCGGGAAAGCAAAGGAATGCAGGAGAGGGGATTGGGCCGTATAAGCTTCTGTTGCGTGAGTCATGTGTTACTTGTGCAATTATTCTAACGGGAACAGCAAGGCAAAGCAATAAAGGAGAAGATGTGCATCTCTGCTAAAGTCCAAACCTTTCCTTTCTCCCTCTTCTCTCATTCCATCTTCAAGCTCTCATTCTGCACTGCCATGTGCTGTGGAGAACGGAGGGGGAGACAGCACCCCTGAGCTTCTGCTGGCCAACGATCGCCGGAGCTTCTTCCTCCGGAGGTCAGTAACAGTATTCAAATATTCAGATTGAACTTGGCTTCAGAAATTAGTGATTTCCGTCTTCTTCCGGTCATTTTGTTTTCATTTCAACGTTTTGAATTGCTTCTGCATTTGCGCTTGTTCTGATCGTGCATTTGAGAATTTTACTAAAAAGTGATGAACTTGTTGCAAGTTATGAAATTTGTGTGAGAGTTTGGGTAGATGAGAAATGGGGATAGGAGAATTCCCTAATTGTAAAATTTAACTCGCATTGTTGATAAGCAAGTGGAGCTTGTTAGAGAAGTCATTGCCGGATCATGGCTTGCAATAGAGCTTGTTGGGGAAGAAATGACAGGACCAATTGTGAAGACGAAGAAGAAAAGAAAGGAGAAGGAGAAGATGCGAAGAAGAGAAACAGAGAACACCAAGCTTAAGGAGAGATGAGTGGATTTTAATTCTATTTCATTTCTGATCAAATTACAATAGAGAAGCCTTGACTTTAAATAGAAGATCTGATGGCAAACAAGTAAATACAAGGGTAAAATGGACAAAATCCATATTACATAATTATATATAAAGCCAACTCTGACACATATATGCCCCAACCAGATAACCGAACTCAGCAGAAGAGAAAGGGGCTTGGTAAGTATGTCTGCAGTATGATCCTCAGTCATTAAGTGTTGTAGCTTGATCTCGTTGAGTCGAATGTGATCCCGTATGAAGTGGTAGTCCACCTCGATATGCTTTGTCCGAGCAAGAAATACCGGACAATGGGCGAGAGTGATAGCAAAGGTGCTGCCACTGTAAAACGTTGGG
>NEWO01000008.1:2880197-2930878 GCA_003013225.1 Phalaenopsis aphrodite
GCTTTTCTCCGAAGGTACAAAAAAGATACGTCCCAAAATATTGTAGGGTAAATTTATAGGGAAGTAAATGTTTCCTTGTCACCTTTCAAGTTGATAAGGAACTGCCTAGTCCAACTACTAGTGATGAAAATTGGAATGTCTTGAAATGCATGCCTGAAAACATAGTGGGAAATTGATTAGAAAATAATAGCTATAGTGCTAAAATAAAGCTGTTTGAGGGTTTAAGCTTTCTTTTACCTGATTGGCTCAGAGTATAAGGAGGTGAATGATTAGAAGTTACTGATGATTTTACTAGAAGAATAATTCTAGTGACTTTGACTTTTGTGTAAAGCTAACTGATGTATGAAAAGTAAAATCCAAGAGAAGACACAATAAGAGACAAGTACTTCGAGCTATTAGCCAAATCCAAATCGTTGCCATATGTTTACTTTTAAATTACTTTTTACAGTGCATAGAAAGAAGACATTAACATTGAGGATGGCATCTCTATGAGCATGGCATACAAGTTGGTTATAAAATCCCCAAGTTTGCTAAAACAGTCTTTCCTTCTTTTTTTTTCTTGCAGTCAAGCAGTCAATAAAAAATTCATGAAAAAAATCATCATAGTTTTATCCAATTATAAAAAAATTATAGGGACGTTTTATTCTTACACGTGTTAGAAAATGACAAGAATATCAATATGATTTCATTGTTGGTTGGGGCTTGAAGTAATTGTCAAATAATGTAGAGAGAAAGATCAATATTGAGCTGATAATTCTACAGTGTTAAGTTGTTGCTAAAGAGCGATGGTGGGCATCAACCTGTTGAAAAGGTAACACATAGAGCTAAATATTGAGAATTGTATATAGTTTAAAATCCTATTTGTAAATAGGAAGAAGTCAAGGCTTTTATTTATAAAGAATGTTGTAAGGCTATATAAGCCCAAGTCTTCAATGATTAGATTAAGTTTTGTTTAACAAAATCAATTCAATTTGGTATCAAAGCCCTAAACCTAGCAGCCTGTCGACGTCCTCGTTGGTATCGATTGGTGTCGTAGTGCTGCAACTCGATCGGTGCAGAGAGAGCAGGGATTGATCTTCCTTTCTTCCGCGAATCGCGACAGACGTGATCGGTGCAGAGATGAGAATCGATCTTCGTTTTCTTCACTAATCTTGGCTGACAGAATCGTGGATCGCGGCAGACGGGATTGCGGCACGAAATTGTGTCATACGGGCGTTGAGAAGGCACTACGAGATCGCAACATTCTAGGCAGGAGAGCGTCTCGTAGAGTTTAGTCATGAAGGGATTCTATGGCTTGCTACGAGAGGAAGGAGCGGAGCAGAGCTTTGTTTCTGGTGGTCTTTTGTATGTGGCAGTCCCGTCGTTGCCTTTGTCGTGAGAAACAACTTTGAATGTTGACTCGGGAATGAGGAAGTTAGCAGCGCAGGGCCTCCATTTCTGGAGTTGCATTTGACAACATGGAGATGAAGGATCGAAGCAACTGTTTTTTGGCGTCCAGGACAAAGGGGTTGCGGCTTCGTGCGGACTAAGGCAAATTGGTCGCACGAACTTGCAGGAATAAAGTCGGGTGTGACTGTTGGATCTAGACTTGATCTTTGTGATTTAGAATGTCAGGAGACAGAGATAGCACAGGAGGTAAGGGATTGGAATTTTTGGGGAAGATGGATTCCAAAGTTTTAAAGGTCTTTATCGGTCTCATACAAAGAGCTAGCATCTCTACGAGAGTCACTACCTCGGTAAATGCTTCGAGCAGGTGAAGCTAGATCTCCCTCATATGGATCCGAAGCTCGATGGACCGGGTAAGTATCTGAGTTGATCGCTTTGGATTGAGGCTCCTCTAGCAGGGAAGTGACTATAAGGATACCCGAGGGGTGTCGAGCCAGAGTGATGCTACTGAAAGGGATGAGTGGAGAACCACACATGCCTTGCTTTACACCTTTTTACTTAACTCGATGGTTCTATCAATTGTCTTATCAATGGATGACATTAGGAAAGTGAGCGATATTTGGGCAAAGCTGAAGAAGATCTATACTGAAGCTGAGAACCACATGAGGGTGTTTTATATTCAGCGTGAAATAGAGTCAGTGGTTCATGTGATAGATCAGTTCACTGTCATTCCAAAAATTTCGAGCGGTTGTGACAATATCTATGTTGCAAGAAGGGGAAGATTTTTGCACAAATGAGGACTATGTCGTTTATGGTTCATGAGAACTCGACTTTTGATCAGAGGAGATCAATCCCCTTAACCCAGACGACGATTCCTTCATTGGATGAGGCCATCATAGTGACGATATAGGAAGAGAGTAGCATGAGGTTACGCTCTGAGTTGAGTGGACTTCTAGGCATGCGATCATCTTTAGCCTCCTCGAGTAAAGGTAAGACAGGTGCTCAGGGAGAGACCCCCAGGTGCTACAGCTGGGAGAAGTGGGACACCTGAGCAAGGCTTGTTCACAGCCACCAAAGGATAGAGAGACTGGTAAATGTGGACAATCTAGAGGTCGTGGTCATAATCGTGGGGGCCAAGGAGGTGGAAGAGGAGGCTACCGGTCAAATCTAATGGTAGGGGAGAATGGGGGAGAAACAGGGATGATCTTTACCGATGAGGATCACGAGCTCTTGGAGATGTTGAAAAGGAACCATAAAGCAGCAGGTGATGTGACTGAGAATGCACGCTCCTTATCGTCATCAAAAGGGAACACTACTACTTATGCTCACTTAGGCAAATATACTCGTCATACGCATGCACTTGCCTGTATAACTATTATAAAATCACCAGAATGGATAGTAGATTCTGGTGCATCTCGACATGTGACGGGTAATGTTAGTGACTTTGATTTCTATACTTGTCTAACAATTCTAGAGAAGATTCAGACAGTTGATGGTACAGCACAACCTATAGTTAGTAAGAGTACAGTGAGATGTACCAATTCTATGACTCTGTTTAATATTTGACATGCTTCTTCCTTTCAAGTGAGAATCATTTATCCATTAGTGTTATTATTCTTCACTAAAATGTGTTGTTTTCTTTGATATTCCAAAGGTGATATTTCAAGTGAAGGGTACTGGTCGGAGAATTGAGACTTGTATGTGAAATAGTGGAATTTGATACTTGAATAGAGAGGGGATGGACTTAGTACTGACATCCATGGAACGTGCTGGAGTAGGAGGATCTGGGATGAGTCAAAGGTGCATGGGACAATCTTCATTTAGTCTTTTGAGGCATTTGTATATGTCTTTGTATGAGGAGAAAAATAAAAAAGAACTTGTAGGTGATGCATGTGAGTTGGGTAAGCATACCAGGAACTCTTGTGTTAGTTCTATTAATAGAAGTTCTTGTGTTTTTGATTTGGTGCATTCAAATGTATGAAGGTCATTTTCTACAATTTCGATGAGCAACTATAGATATTTTGTTGTTTTCATTGATTATTTTTCTCATGTTATTTTGTTATATATCTGCTTTAAAGATTTTAATAGGATAATTAAAATTCATTACAATGCAGTAGTGAAAATATTAAGGTTTTATTATGAGACAGAGTATACCGACAAAACGTTTAGGAGTACATGTCAGCCCAAGGGATATAACATCAAATCACTTGTCCATACACATTGACACAAAATAGAATATCAAAAAAGAACATACACATTTTAGAGGTAATCTGAGGCATGATAATCTCAATGAATGTACTAGAACACCTGTGGGGGAAAGCAGTTTTGACAGCCGCTCAATTAGTTAATAGAATGTCTTCAAGAGTGTTGGGGTGACAATCTTCTTGTGAGTTATTGAAAGGAGATAATGACAAGATCCTCCTATTGAGTGTATTTGGTTGTGTATGTTTCATGAAGGACAATTGAGCATTAGTAGGGAAGTTGGATTCCACAGTTGTGAAATGTCTTTTTGTGGGTTATTATGCTACCCATAAAGGGTTATTTTTGTTGGAGCGCAACAGAGAAGAGACTATTTGTGAATATGGATGTGACTTTTAAAAAGTTTGGGTCATACTACTTCTTGGAGGTCTCCTCACCCTTTAGTGACTCATCATATAATGGAGGTATGAGGCGAGAGGGGGAGAGTAGTTATGGTGAGAGACTCGTACATGTGGGAACAAAGTTGTCCCATTTTGTGGAAAGGATCAAATGAGGAAGAGCCAATTCCTGAGGAAAATGAGCTCGAAGGTGTTGATATTCAAGCCCAAGGAGAGCAAAGGGTGCATACAAGGAGGAAGTAAAATGAGGGAACAATGTCTTTCGTGCCACTCGTGCTAACAAGTCTCATGTTCTGCTCTACCCCGACTCTTGAGGCTCCTACACCATCCACCTCGGAATTTGATTACACAGGTGATATGATTACTCTTTCTTCTCACACACCCATGACTTTGAGGACTTCTCACAGTAATGCGAGTCATTCTCATGATTATTTTGATTTCTCTCATGACATTGCTTAGTTTGTCTCATGCTCTAACATACCCCTTGTATACGGAGTATTTATTGCATCTTTGGACACTATCTCTATACTCAAGTGTTGGCAGGTACTTAAGGAGGATCCAAAGTGGAAGGCTGTCATGCTGGACGAATTTGGTGCTCTCGACAAGAGCAAGAAGTGGAAGCTCGCATTGCCGCCAACAGGAAAATATGCAGTCAAGTGCAAATGGGTCTTCACATTGAAGTAGATCCCAAAAGAAAGGATTGATTGCTACAAAGTACGGTTGGTGGCAAAGGGTACGGTCAGACGTATGAAATCGACTATGCTGAGACATTTACACCAGTTGAAAATATGAGCACAATTAGGGCAATTGCTCTCTAGCTATGAATAGTGGATGAATGTTACACCAACTGGATCGAAAGTGGAAGGTTGTCATGCTGGACGAATTTGGTGCTCTCGATAAGAACAAGAAGTGGAAGCTCGCGTTGCTGCCAACAAGAAAAAATGCAGTCAGGTGCAAATGGGTCTTCACATTGAAGCAGATCTCAAAAGGAAAGATTGATCGCTACAAAGTACGGTTGGTGGCACAAGGGTATAGTCAGACGTATGGCATCGACTATGCTTAGACATTTACACCAGTTAAAAATATGAGCACAATTAGGGCAATTGTCTCTCTAGCTATGAATAGTGGATGAATGTTACACCAACTAGAATGCATTTCTTCATGGGGACCTGCTGAGGAGGTGTACATGGAGATACACCTATGCTTTGACACAAACCAAATAGTGGGCAAGGTATGTAGACTGAGGAAGTCACTTTACGGCTTGAAACAGTCTCCTTGAGCTTGGTTTGACAGGTTCAGGGAAGCAATGGCAGACATGGGCTATCGACAAATCACTGTTGACCATATAGTGTTCTTTCGAGGACATGATGGTCATATTACTATTTTTGTTTTGTAAGTGGATGATATGATTATCACTGGTGATGGTGAGGAAGAGATTGCTCAGTTGCAGACAAGTTTGGGCAAAGAATTTGAGGTGAAGGACCTAGGACAAATTAGATACTTCCTTAGGATTGAGGTTGCTCGTGGAGCAGAGGGGATTGTTCTATCTCAGAGAAAGCATGTGCTAGACTTGCCTACAGAGACAAACACGTTGGGATGCAAGCCGTAGTTACAGCAATTGACCATAAGAGAAAGTTAAGCGCAAAGACAGGAGAATCTCTTGATCATGAGATGTACCAGGGGTTGGTAGGTCGTTTTATCTCTCTGAGTCACACTCATCATGACATATCATTTGCAGTGAGCATAGTGAGTCACTACATGCATGATCCGAGAAAGGGTCACATGAATACAATGTATCAAATTCTGAGTGTACCTGAAGAGTGCACTAGGGAAGGGATTAATCTTTAGAGAAAATGGGGATTCAGATATTAAGGACTACTATGAATCTGATTGGGTTAGTTGTGCTGATGACAAGAGATCCACATCAGGGTACTACATGTTTGCAGGGGCAATTTGGTCTCTTGGAAGAGCAAGAAGTAGTTGGTAGGTATGAGGTCAATGATAGAGGCAAAATATAGCGCCATGACTTTGGGAGTTGCAAAGATGTTATGGTTGAGAACTTTATCGACAGAGCTCTAGGTGGATCAAAGAGCACAAATGGATTTGTGGTGCAACAACTAGTCAGCAATCAACATTGCCAACAACCCGATGCAGTACGATAGAACCAAACATGTGGAGATTGATAAGTTCCTTATCAAGGAGAAGTTGAATAGTGGAGTACTGGAGATAATTCATGTAACTTGTAGAGAGCAAGTAGTTGATTGCCTCCCCAAGGGATTTAGCTCGTTATATCTATCCAGGTTGTGTAACAAGATAGGATTAGTGGATATTTTTTACCAATCTTATGGGGGAGTGTTGAGAATTGTATATAGTTTAGGGTCTTATTTGTAAATATGAAATATAGAAGTCAATGGTTTTATTTGTAAAGAAAGTTGTAAGGCTTTATAAGCCCAATTCTTCCATGAATAGATTAAGTTTTTTTTGCAAAGTCATTTCAGTTCTAAATTTACTCAATAACATCAATGTGTCGAACTATTAGGAAGAGTTAGATACTATCAATTACTTTTTGAGAATGAAAGAAAGCAAAAAGGAATCTATAACTGAGTCAATAGCTCTAGCGTGCTAAACTATTGGCACATGTTGAGACAAAGGTTATGACTCGCTATCAAAACTAAAATACATATGAAAGGTGAAACTCGATGACATCAAGAAGCTAGATGTTGACATTATATTGAGGGGTCGAGAATGAAGGTGATAAAGTATGTAAAAGAAGTTGACATACCATTTAGGTGTTGGTAGAGCCCTAAGAGGGCATCAACAAATTGCTATGGTGTCAGTTGATTGTTGAGAAATGCTAGTGTTGGAATGATGAAACTAGTATATAGAAATAGGGCACTTTAAATTGATGATTAAAGGATTACCGAGCAATTGCAATGATAATAATGTGACTCTTGTTAAGAATTGACCCGTGCTAAAAGATCTTGGATGATAAGTTGTTAGTAAGGTACAATAAGGAGGGCACACCTATGAGGAAATTTCATAGGAAAGAGACGTCAGGGGCTGAATGGAGAGAGTATCTAAGCTATCCTGAATTAACTTAGTTGATATCTTTAGTGTTATGAGTTATAGGAGAATGTTGAGGGGATGACTCCACTGAGAAGAGAACACTAAGCTAATACCTTCAGCAAAGGATGAATACAAGGGGTATGTGAATTTAATGTCCAAGGAGGCAAATTAGTTTAAAAGATGATATTTTGTTATTAATTTCTAATATGTTCAGTTCTTAGTAAAGAGGCTAAGGAAGATATTAAGCCTTCAACTAAAGACAAAAGTGTCAAAACTAATTTGGTCAAGGTATGATAAAATGGTTTAAAGAAAATAAAGTGGTCCAAGTTAATCTCGTCTTGACTAAGAATGGTTGAAGCTGACCCTAGTGCGTGTCAACTAAACTTGCCAAATGATTGGAATAAAATAAAGGTCAACAAGCTTCTCTTTGATAGACTTTCTTCCATCCTATATCTCATGACTAAGCATTTTTTATAGGATTGTAGTCTTAAAAATCTCAATCTATCAATTGCTTTTTAAAATTGTATTTCCTATTATACTAAAAACCTGACACAATCTGCTACATCCATCAAGCATTTCTCTTCTTTATCTCATCATTTTTTTTTCTTATATTTGTTTACTATTTATTTTTCTAATACGTATAAATAAGAATTGCTAGATTCTCTCTAGAAACCGGCAATTGATATTAAAATGGGGGCTTCATTAATTGTCATAGCTTGGATCTAGTTACCCTTCTGCTGGCGAAAATCCTATTTCAAATCGGTTGTTATTATGTTTTATTGAGATAGTACTATTGACCACTACAAAGCTTGATTAATTGCAAAGGGGAATAGACAAGTTAATTATGAACTATTTTGAGAGCTTATTCCCGATGGCCTTGTTAGGGATTTCCTCTTGTTAGGGCTTTTAAGCAATTTATATGAAACAATTTTGTCAGGTATATTGCTGAAGGAGAGAATAAATATGTAAGATGTCAAAGCCATATAGGGATTAAAAAATGATTTTCAAGCATGATTTAACAAGTTTTGCAATGTAATTGTTATTGTTGGTTTTCAAAGTAGTATAATGGAGCTCTCTATCTTCATTTGTGGTTAGGGCTGTCAAAACGGCTCGTTGTTCGTGAACAGCTCGTGTTCGACTCGTTAAGAAGCTCGTGTTCGGCTCATTAATTTCGTTCGATAAGTTAACGAGCCGAACACGAGCTTCTATATTAAGTAGTATTTTTAAAAAATCTAATTGACTACAAGGCTACAAAGATTTATAACCAATTAAAATATTGATTAATAAAATAGAATAAAAATTATATAATTCGATTCAAATGATGTTTTAATATAAATAATAATTTTTAAATCTTGCTCAAACCGTTATTGTCTTATGGCTACATGATTAAAGTTGTTAAAAGGATTTTTTGTTCGTGAACAACTCGTGTTCGGCTCATTAAGCAAACGAGCCGAACACGAACACACTTTTTGAGCTCGAAATATAAACGAGCCAAACACGAGTTGAGCATGGTTCGCTCGTGTTCGGCTCGTTTACACCCCTATTTGTGGTTCATCTTCTGAGACTTTTGTTTTTACAGTATATTTGTTGACATTTTTCTTATTAAAAATGATATTTTTGCCAATGAAACTATACACATCTCTTGATTACATTTATTACTACAGTTTTGCATTCCCTAAATTATTTTATCAAAATCAAATTTACGTACAACAAATATGATGTCGCTCTTTCCTAAATAAAGATACCTTATACTTTTTCAGACAAAACTTGGCTTTGGTGCAAATCTGGTAATACTTCTGGGTACTTACAAACTTATAAGAAAAGCTACCATTAATCTTTGTTATTATCATTTGATTGGTAAGCTAATCTACTAAATGATCACCTGACATAATATTTCATTTGTTGTTATTGGGGGAAGTCGACATATACATAATCAAAACAAGAGGCTCAAGGATTCTATCTTAAGGATTTTAAGAAATAATAGATGGTAGCCAAACTGATGTTGACTTTTCTTAATTTATTGAAGATTGCAAGTTTAACTAAGAGTATTGTGCTAACTTATGTTAAACAAAATCATTTTTCATGGAGAAGCAAGAAAAAATTTGGATTTTCGTGCTAGATCTTGTGCCGAAGCCAAAGATTGGGTGATGATCCGTTTAACATGTTAACTGATGTAGATAAAAAATATTGTTGAGATTGACTTGCTTGTTACTTGTCCATGAGTCCAAGGCATGATAATAGACAAACTATCCAGATTGCTAGCTGCAACCCTATCTTCTTAAAAACAAAACCAAAAAAAAAAATCATTGTAGACTATTACTTTACTAGGAGTACAATTCTGCAAAAATGATTAGACTATCATTTTATAAAAACAATTTTGTCAAACATGATTCTTGAGCCTTGTGTCTATAGCAAAGCATAGTTGGCATATATTCTTACAGAGACTACTAGATCACTTTGATTCTCTATTTCTTTCAGCAAGATATCAAGTTAGATCATCATGGTGCATATATATATATATATATATATATATATATATATATATATATATATATATATATATATATATATATATATATATATACTCGGTCTGGATAGATATTAGAACCGCAGTAAAAGGAATGACAGTCGTTGTCACAGCAGTAGTTCCGGTGTATGTGAAGTGTGAATTGCCACCTCTGCACCTGATGCTTCTTGAATAGGAGCTGCGGGGCTATCCTGATTTTTGGTCCGAACATTATCTCCTATAATATGGTCAGGAGAAGGGTTTCCATGGGCAGACACCAATTCTTGTCTTGTGGTGATTCCCTCCTCAGGTTGGCCGTCATTAGGTTTGCTGGGAGCACGTTCAGTCACATGGGGCGCACTAACAGCATGTTCCTGCTTTTGACTATTGGTTCTCAATTATGGGTGCAATCTGAAACATTTCTCTTGCAAGTGTTCAAATATCTTGCAGTACTTGCAGTAGTAAGGTTTTTGCTCTATAATTATTTTTTGTCGTTAACCATTGTGAGCAGAGCGAAGCCAAACTTCTTCAGCATCTGGTAGTATAATATCTCTTTCAATCAAAATCCTTGCAGGAGAGGGCCTTGAGAAATGAACAGTAAGTATGTCTACCTGCAAAGATTTTCCAAGGATAGTCCCAATTGCATATAAGATGGGTAGGTTAAAGAATTGAAGCTTGAGTACAAGTAATGAGAACCAGATAGACGCAATTGGAGGTTCCTGACTGGGATCAAAAATAGGGGTTCATTTGAACAATTTCATATGATTGCCATGTGATGAATTTCTTTGAAAAAATCCTTGTGTAATATTCTTCTATGCTCAGTTATATCATAACATATCATCCGTCGAAAAGACCCACCTGTCAAGCCCCAACTAGTTTGAAATCTTCAAAAACCTTCCTGATAATCTCCATCTTAGGGCGACCAAATTGGAACTTTTTAAGTAGTGTAAATTTGTATTTTCCTACACAAGTAGAAATTTCAGCGCCGGAGAAGAATATTGTTGGTTTGCCCGTCTTTTTCTCTACTTTTTTTATGTGATTGCAATCTCCATGTCCTGCAACAGAATCACGGTACATCTGCAGGAATATCGAACTATCTGCGAGGTAGAAAGGGATTTGGCGGGGTTATCACCGGCGAGGGCGGCGGTGTAGGAAAGCCCTGAGGCCATTAGCGTGCTTCACACCAGCACTGCAAGAGTAATAGCTGGCGCAGCTTGCTGACTGCCGCAGACGAACTGGAGGCGAGCAGTCGAGCAGGTTCGAGCAAAACTGGCGGAACAGTCCAGCGGCTTTGATGACGAGCGGCTCGAAGCAAATGGCGAAACCTGCAGGGCGAAGCGCCGCAGACGCGAGCACCGCTGACAATGCGATCTCCTTCGCAGACGATGCAACAAACAAGCAGGCTCGAAGTAGACTGCGAGCTCCTCCACCAACCAAAGTACATAAGGATCAATACGAGCGAGAAAAAACATACGCTAGGATTCACCATGAGCGGAAACTCTAGCAGAGCGAAAACGAAGACCCATCGCGTTATATATATATATATTCCAAAGGAATGGTCGGAGGCTATTATACGAGCCTTGACCACCCCTCATGCGCCTAATAATTCTAGTACTACACCTTACACTCGGGGGGATCAAACCCCGGACCAGAGTGGACTTACAACTGACAAACAAATTTTATTATAGACTTGTGTGGGAGTTTTATTGTAGAGATTTACTAGTTTGAAATGAAAGTTAGTGATTAGTAAATTTTCTTATTTTATTACAAGCCGACTCGGTTCACTTACACCCCTATAGTATATCCTACAGTAGACTTAACATTTGTTCTATATTTGATGAGCTCAACCGCAGCTCCTATCCAAATAACAGAGTTATTTTACCAATTATATGGAGAAACCGATTAAATTTATTCCAACATTGTCAACAATAACATCAATATATGAAGAAACAACCATCCTACTAAACTTTAGATGGTGGTTAATGCTTTGTGCCAAACATGACACACCTCTCATATTTTCAATTTAACCTTTGTTTAAATTATCCAATCGTACCTGATTTTTTCTGACACTGACCACATTTACTATTTGCAGTATGGATGAAGCTTGCACCGCTAGTCAGGAAAAAGAGAACAGAAACAACATGAAATTGTTCAAAACATAAACAATTCAACTCTGTGTCACCCTGCCATTTGTTAGGCGTTCAAATAAAACAATCAAACAACTCCAGATTTATGGTGACCTCGCTGCAGAGAGAAGCTGAAGAATTGGAGTCCGTCCACGCTGGAAAAACTGAACCGGATCTCAATGCTCGGCTGCTTGAAACACTGTAAAATCTGAATTTAATGGATATAATTGATTAGATAAACTTACTTGCACATATTGAATCTTCTGTTAGTCCCCCAAAACACATTATTAGATTTTTAGTGGAAATAATATAGTGATGCAAAAAGATCTCAGAAGCACCTTTGCAAATAAAGTAAGACTTTTCAACTGAGCTGTGGTACAGAAAAACTTGAGAGTAATGGGATAAGACAACACCATTATTTAACATACCATCAAAACATAGAATCAGATTTGAATTGATATATATATATAGAGAGAGATGCAGTTTGAAGATAAATCCTCTTGTATCCATCATCGCACAGATTTATTCACTAGAAAGCTAAATACAAAACTGGATAACATTTAGGAACAAAAGCTGAAATACAGATACAGTCACAGGACAACTCTAAAATCCTCATCTCCCCAATATACTTGTAAGATAACAGAAGAAAACTATTAAATAGTATGAGAAAAGAACTCCAGAACTAAGCTCAAAAAAGAAAGCTGAAATGAGCATTGAAAACTCCATAAAGTACAGGAAATTTGCCAAGGAAACCAATTTTCAAACCAACTGCAATCGAAACACAAATATAGCTCAGAATTTAAAAAAAAAAAAATCCCCTGTAACAATATGCTTGCCAAGAAAACTGGTCCTAAGTATATGAAAACCTCAAAATCCAAATCTAAGTTTGAGTACACTTCTCCAATTCATAGCCATAGGAGGCTTCCAACTCTGAATCCAAATCCGAGAAAACTTCTTCAAGCTCATTATTCATAATAATGAAGCACTTAAATAGTAAAAAAACCTCCAATGAAAAATCCCACACCAGTACTTAGCCAAAATTTCAGAGAAAAAAGATAGAGGAAATACTTCAAAAAAAAAATTGAGTAATCATAAGCAGGGAGGACCAGAAATTGGTCGAGTCCAGGAGCATAAAAAAGTTCATCATAGCTGTCCAAAGCATCTTTAAAACAAACATGAATGCATGCTTGCAGCATCTGAATCTTATCATAGAAAATATAGGAGCAAAAATAAAATATGCATGTATCATGGAATAGAGAGAAGGAATCCAAAGTTAGATAAATCAGGCCAAGAAGAAGAACCATTCTATCCGAACAGCCAGAACAATACTTCAGAACAACAGAATAATAAAACCAACATAATCAGAAGCAACCAACTGAGGAGACAACCAAGAGAATAGCAGATGGAATACTCTCTTTTAAGTTTCCCACTCCTGCTTTTGCAATTGACAGTCCAAAGACTTCTATCAGAAGGAGAGTCCATCGAATTATTAGAATTTTGAAACATTCTATTGTTCCTTTGAATCCAAATATGATGGGCAATAACTTGTAAGATTAGCAAATACATTTTTTTTGACAATCTTATTATCAAAAGTATCCACAAGATAAAGACCTTCAAAAATATAACTTCCAACTAAATAGAAAATCACATTAGGAACACATGCACACATTAAATTTTGTGAAAAGGAGCATTCAAAAAATAAATGTGTATGAACCTTCATAGAAAAATGACATAAACTGCAATTATAAGTGGCAGAAATGTCTCTAGCAACAGAATGTTTTAAGTTTAAGCTCACCATGTATGATTTTCAAAACCATTAAGACAAATATGAAATAAAACCTTTGAACCAAAAATGTCTGCTCCAATTAACCTTAACCAGGCTATTATAAATAAAAAGATCAAATCTTTTTTTTATCATAATAATCGAAACCCTGCTAGTGATGATTCTTTATGTTCTCCATAATAGAACTTTTGTGAATAAGCAGTAAACATTTAGGAGCAGAGTTATTAGCCTTTAGAGCCCAAATCCCAGTAGAAATAACCACATTGATTTTGGCATGCAAAGGATAGTAGAACCATAAAAACGACATAGCCAAAATTTTGGAATAGAAACATACCTTCAGACCATAGGTCAAAGTAAAAAAAAAAAAGCTGCTATTATGATAAATATAAAAAGAAAGGCACAAGAAATTCTCGACAAATCTTTCCAAAAATATAGACCTTTAGAATGATTTATGATACCAAAGGGAGTCATAATGCTTAAAGCATCAATTGGGAAAACCTCCAAATGATTTTGGCCTTACACATCATATTGATAATGTCCAATATTGAAATACCAAGATCACCAAAGTTCTTCGGAAAAGTAATGATATTCCAAGCAATAGTACGAAGCTTCCTTTCAGTCGAACTATGATGAAGAAAATTATTTCATAAAAAAGAGAGCTTCTTCTTTAACTCTTTGGGAATATTGGTTGATCTGAACCAACAATAAAGAAAATTCCATATGGTAGTTTTAATAAGTTGCAGTCTAGCTACAGTTGATAGAATCATTTGTTTTGATCAAGAAAGATAAAAGATTTAATTTATCAATGATTTTATGAAAATCCATACCATTTAGCTTGCTCCCTTCAATGGCAAGTCCTAAGTAATCCCGAGGCGGAGGTTTAAGTTATAAACCACTAAAATCACACTTATCCTGTTGTAAATTACTATTTATAGTTTTTGAGAAACATATAACAAGATTAGTATGCTTATTGAAAATGTTGTGCATATTATTCAGGGATGAAATTGATTGTAAATTAGCACTTCTAAAAATTAGGAGATCATTAGCATAAATGAGATGAGAGAAACCATTATAGCTGGTAGAGATTTCACTGTTCTTGAAGGACTCTATCAGGGGATGAACAAGCATTTATTACCAAAGTAAATAAGTAAGGAGATAAATGACATTTTTACCTTAAACCAGAAGTGAAAGAAAAATGTTCTTTAGTCTCTTTATTCAAAATGATAGAGAAACTAACATCATTAGTGCAAGATTGAACCCAACTTATGAAAATTATAGGAAATCCCAATAAATCCATTTTATTATAATAAAATGATCTATTAACATGATCAAAGTTTTTTTAGATCAATTTTAGAACAAAATCTCTTCAAAGCATTGGAACTATTGAACCTATAAAGAAATTCGTTAGCAAGTATAATATTATTTGCAATATTTCTACAAGCAACAAAAGCAGCTTGAGAATTATGAATAATGCTATGAAGAACTACCTTAAGCCTATATGTCAAAAGCTTAGCAATGGCATTGTATATAGTGTTACAAAGCGAGATAGGTTGAAAGTCATTAATAGTCCGAACATTAACTTTCTTTGGAATTAAAATAATGGTTGGATGTTTAACGTTGTTAGAGAGTCTACTAGAATTAAAATAATGCTTAATGGTCACAATACAATTAATTCCAACAATATTCTAAAAATATTTGGAAAATTTATATGTGAAACCATCTGAATCCAGTGCTCAATTAGAACCAATAAAAAAAGGTCTTTTTAATTTCCAATTTAGAAAAATAATCAATAAACTCAGCAACGGCATAGGAATCAATGTGATGTAAAATTGGAAAAGCATCAACATCATATTACTCACAAGAAGAGTTATTCAACAACATAGAAAAATAGGGAATAACATGATTAAAAATATCCTTCTAGGAAGTTAGAGTTTTATTATCAACAAGGAGCTCCTTTATAATGCAATAATTATTTATAGCTTTGATCCTTTGATAAAGGAAATTAAGATCATCTTCACCCTTAGATAACCACCTAAATTTAGATCTTTATTTAATCCATTTATATTTACAAGCTGAAGAATATTTTAGATCTTGTTGAATAAATATGGCATGAGCAAGAAGTTTATTATTAATAGGATCATTATGCAAAAGAGCAAAAATATTAGCCTGCTTCAGTTTAAGATCTTTAATGGTAGAAGAAATGGAAGTGGAAGGATTCCCAGTTCCACTTTTGAAGAGAAAACTTAACATTATTAAACTCATTACACAAAGCAAACATGGGATCAACATTCACTGGATTATTCCAAGCAAAAGAAATCAAAAAATGAAAATTTGGGCAGTCTAATGAGATTTACATTTAATATTATTATGTGGCCTAAAATGAATAGAAATTGGATAATGGTCATATGTAAGAGGATTAAACACTTTATAATTGGAAAATGGGAAATTTTCCAACCATTTGTTATTACAGAAATCCCCATCCAAAAGACATCGAATTGGTTTGTGAATAAAAAGATCGGAACACCCACAAATGTCCCTGCAAATTTCCACCTCTTCCCGATCAACACAGGTTTTCACACATCCACAAATTCCCACAACTCTACCACTTCACCATGTTGCGTCACCTTTCACATCCTCAAAATCTTAGGGACCGGTCAATATATGATTAGGGACCCGTTAATTTACACTTTCAATAAAAATACCCTACACTACTTATCCTACATTTATAGCCCAATGCTCAAGGATTTGAGACTTGAGTAAGGTATTCAAATCCTTGTCAGCAACTGGAGTATTTGTTAATGTCACATATAGATCATCGGGTTTGTGTAAGTTAGAGGTCTAGGTGGCGAGGGCGATGACAACATTGCTTATGTGTGCTAAGCGTGGGATACAAAGTGTGATTTAGAATAATTTCTCCTATTTCGATGATCCTTATTAAAAAGAGGGGATAAGATCGATGATAAACCCACCAGCTTTGATAGGAGTTGCCCCTAGCATTCATAGGTTGCTGGTAGTTCTAGCCTGATTAGAGTAATTAGCCTATAGACTATACTATTTTACAAAACAAATATACTTGTAATATAAGAAAACAAACATCCCATTTGGTGACATGATTATTTTTGCTACATGCATGAAAAATTAAAGAATTTTGATGACAACATATAAAGTTCTATAGGTTAATCATTTGGATCAAGGTTAAGAGTTACCCCTCCTCGGATAGCCGAGTTGGTATCTTTTTATCCAAATTTGAAATTATGAAGCACATAGCCTAGCTCTAAGCCCCCACGTTTACTAAATTCTTACACTTAATCTCGGCCTTTCATATATGACGACGGGTTCTGTCTTACTCTATTTTCAACGACTAGTTTGGGTTTTCTTATGTCGGATTTTCTTGTAATTTATTTAAATTTCCTGCAATTATATTATGTTTATGTACTAACCATGCAACAGCAGCAGGAGCGTCAGTTATGTCCTTACAATTTATTTATTGCAATTTTATTACTTTTTTTAACTGTCACTTTACTTTATTATGCATGTTTTACCTATAAAACAAAAATTTACCTTCAAAATATTAATACACCTTTAAATCCTTTTGAGCGCACTTAATCTACTCCTTTTGAATTTACGAGAATCTCTCGGATGAGGTAATCTGCGATTGCTAACAAGAAATCTTCGATCTAAATGAGCTTAACAACTCACTTAAATTCAAAAAAAAAGTAGTGATGCTAGGACGATAGAACCGTAAGATCCTGACCGGTGCCACTTAAATTAAATTAAAATTTTCCCAGAATACTCTAATAATAAAACCTAACAATAACAAAACACAACATATAAACTGCAAACATTGGAGCTACCACTATAGCAAAATGCTAGGAGCAGACTTTGCGGCCAACACGACGAGGCCACAATGCAAAGAAGAGCATCTTTGAGAGAGCAAACAATGTTTACTTCAACTAAACCTTTCCTAGTTTAAACAAAAAATCATAAGATTTCGAGGTTTTCTGCCTATTGTGACAAAAACCCTCATCTTATCTTTAAGCTTTTGCACAATCATGTTGTGCAATATAAGCACTAACTCGTTTAGGATTCCGATGTCGTCATTCGGCAAGACATAAATCCTCCTATCTTATAGGTTATTTGCATGGTCGAATATCATGCAAATGTAAGCTCTCAATAATAAAATTTATAGGAATCAAGCATTAAAATAATATTATCTTTAAAGTTAAAGTCAAACAGTGGGAAAGTTTGGAAAGTCACTGAGGTTCTCCTCAAGATTTGTGACATCCCCTACTTTTTTTTCCTTTGAATTCCTAAAATAATTGCTTTTATTTGATTAACTCTCATTTGATTTTTTTATGTCCAATCTTAAAAACTAAACTTAGAAATCTTGAACACAAATACCTTTAATCATTAACGAGAGTTTTCTTAAGTGACTTTAGTCGCTTATGATGTAATTAACTATAGGGGTTTGCCTCTATAGAGGACTAAAAAACTCAGGTAAAATAAACTCTATCTAATTCTTATATTAGACAGGGAAACTTGTCAGTCCATATATAAAAGTTTCGCTGACCAAATGAATGTCATATTTTTTAAAATTTATTTCCCGCTAACAATAAATGTGTCTATTCCTCGAGATAGAAGCATTGTTTGTGAAGTGGTGCTCAGTTATTTAAACTATTAAGTGTGAGATTTTTTGGAATCATTCTCAAAATTAAAATATTATTTTGAAAAATCAAATTATATGTATTTTAAATTAAACATTATTTTTAAGATTAAACTAAGGCAACTGACAACAATCTCTCGATATATGTAAACGAAAGTATCATGTCTGGTCTAAACCTATTGGGGAGGTGATTTTCCCACCAATTGTCAGCTCCTTCGCACAATTGAAACATTGCAATGTCTACCTTACAATCTTCAATGCATTTTATTCTTCAAAGCCTCTTCTCAATATCTTGCAACCATGCATCTGACTTGATCTGATCCACTGTGAAATTGAAGGTAGGAGGTCGTGTCTTTAGAAACGGGTCAATTGCTCGATCCACGACACTCATATTAGGCATTGCCATTGGTTGATTAGATTGAGCCTCCATGGTGGCTACTAGTGATACTGGTTGAGTGGCTAAGAAATCAAGGGATATGAGATGCATGCTCGAAGATGGTTAAATACAAAACACTAACTCTGATACCACTCTGTCACACCCCGGGTCTGGAAGGCGGTACACCTCGACAACACAGAATGTGATGAAAGAATTGAACCTATTTTGTATTCTCAAAAAAAAATTATGCTAGTAATAATAGAAAAAAATTAGAAAAAGAATTATTTTATTCTATAAAAAGCGAATATAACTAAAAAAATGAAATAAGTGAAAGAAACTAAAATATAAATAAGGGAACAATCTTCCAACTCAAAAAAAATATAATAACTTATACGAAATTGAAAAATAATAAAAGAAAATCTAAATCTGAAAAGTATGCTTCAGTGTAGGGTGTGTTTAAAAATCAAATTCAGTAAATAACAACTATTTATTAAAGCATAAACAGTAAAAAAATGGGGTTTGCGGCCATGTTTAGATTTTGTGCTCCAGCGATCTCGGTGGTTTGAGTAGGATCAGCACGACGGTGATTAGGGGTGTGAAGAGCCCTAAGAATGGGGCATGCATTATTAATTGAGACAATTTACTATATGTATAAAAAAAATTGCAATGACTATCACTTGCTTTTGATCCTGAATAGGTTGTTCATATGCATATTTATGTAAATATTTATATACTACAATGTCAAATGTTTTTACACAAAAATGACTCATCAATCATTTAACAGTACTGGTGATATGCAATTTCAGTATATACGTATATATACATATAATTATACTTATATCTAGTTGGTTTACTATGACATCGTGAAACAAGAAAAGATAGGCATTGATTACATGAAATCCATTGATTTCTTTGAAGAGCCCGTCAGACCAACTAGTCATAACAAAATGATTTAATAACGACATAATAATGTAACGATTTCATTTACTTACCATATTTTTTTTTTTCTTAACATTTATTTCAAATAATAAATTTATAAAGAATATTAATTTTTAAATTTTGTCTTGGGAATTTCCTGAAAAAAGAAAAAGAAAAGCTATGCATATAATAGACATGATAAGTAATAATAAACCCTACAGTCTGCAGGCGAAAGGAGGTAAAGACCATAATAACAAATTTGGTGCCATCCTTGTTTCTGGAATGCTGCAAGTAACTTCGAACGCAAAGTCTAGCACGGCAGTTTCGCTTTCTGCAGGCATCACAAAATGAAAAATGGAATTTTTTTAAATTCAGTGCCACCCCATTTTTAAAGTAGAGCTCATCAATCGCAATTATTTGTCACCTCTTCTTCTTCGTCCGCCATTGACTCCAAGTCTTCATCTTTCTCTCATCATTTCCTTGCAACTGTGCACTTCTAAGCTACCAAGCCAGACTCGCCATGTGCTGCATTACGTTCCAGGTCGATCCGCTCAAATTTATCACCGACGCATGGACGCTCCTGTCAAAACCAATCGGGCATCTCCGAGATCCCGAACCCAGAATGTCACGGCTGACCGACGCCATGAACAAGCTCCGAAGCCAGAGTGAGGACCTCAAAAACCGAATCAGCTACGCCGAGCTCGCCGGCCGAACGTCGACCCACCAAGTCAAAGATTGGTTCACCAAGGTCTCCGCCGCCGACGACAAGGTCTTCAAAATACAAACTGACCATAAAAAACACTCCTTTCGCTGGTCCATCAACCGCAGAGCGGCGCGCTGCCTCGCTGATATCAATGCGTTGGGCAAAGATATCCCCAACGTCGTTTCTACCAAGTTGCCGCCGAACGGAGTGAAAGAAGTGCCCGCCGAGCCACCGGTAGCCACGCTTACCATGGACTCCTACCTCTCCCAACTCCAAGTTTGTCTTGAAGACGACGGATCTCGAATCATCGGCATCTGGGGCATGGGAGGCGTGGGAAAAACTACTCTTTTACGTAGCCTCAACAACCAATTGCACTCTGCATCAGAAGGCGGGCGAGGACCGCCGATGTTCAGCCACGTCATCTGGGCCGTGGCATCCAAAGATTACAAGCTTAAATTACTGCAACGCGACATCGCAAAGAGGCTTGGTCTCCCTTTGCGCAAAGACAGTGTCCGGCAGGCGATGGAGATCATGGACTATTTGAAAAACAAGAGCTTTCTTTTGCTACTTGATGACCTCTGGCAACCGGTAGACTTCGCAGAAGTAGGCATCCCGCAGGTTTTCCGCACTGGCGCTACGAAGCAGAAAGTGATTTTCACCACTCGGCTCGAAGGTGTTTGCGGACAGATGCAGGCACGGCGCAAGATAAAAGTTGAGTGTCTCAACGAGGCATACGCATGGCGGCTTTTTCTGGAGAAAGTCGGGGATGAGACTCTCCAATCGCATCCGAGGATTCCACAGCTTGCGCGGCGAGTGGCAAAAGAGTGTGACGGACTTCCGCTCGCTCTTGTGGTGATCGGCTCCGCGATGAGCACGAAGAAAACACCAAAAGAGTGGCAGAACGCAATTACCCTGCTACAAAAGTCGCGCCTTTATGAAATCCACGGCATGGATGACAAAATCCTTCCCAAGCTGAAGTTCAGCTACGACAACCTTGCTGATGAAATTTTCCGCAAGTGCTTTCTGCTCTGTTCCTTGTGGCCCGAAGATCACTCGATTTCAAAAACCGATCTCATCGAATGCTGGATGGGGCATGGGTTGGTCGACGAACGCAAGTTCGACAACATCAACGAAGCATACGACAGTGGCCACGCGCTGATCGGCGGGTTGCAAGCTGCTTGCCTCCTAGAACCAGGGGATAACAAAGACAGAGAGGTGAAGATGCACGACGTGGTTAGAGATCTCGCTCTGTGGATTTCTTCAGACTGTGGAGAGAAGCCCAACAGATTCATTGTTCTTTCCGGCGTTATTGCTTCTGAGGATTCTCAAAGAGAGGTGGAGAGAATATCGCTTGTTCGCAGCGATCTCAGCGACACGTCTGGCCTTCCGGCCAATTGTTCGAAGATAGAAACTTTGATGTTGCAGGGAAGCTTCTCCTTTAAATCAATTGTGTTTGGATTCTTTGAAGGGACACGTGCTCTGACTTACCTTGACATCTCCTACACCGCTATCTACGACCTGCCGCAGGAAATTGGCCTGCTTGGTAATCTTCGATACCTCAATCTCTCCCACACAAACATCCCTTCGCTTCCATGGCAGATTGGTCATCTCCGCGAGCTCAGATTCCTGCTCTTAAGGGAGCTGGAAAGTATCGTCATACCTTGTGGTGTGTTGGAGAAGCTGGTGATGTTATCCCTGATCGACATGACTGATACATTGTGCAATAACTGGCAAGAGCTTTCAAGGCTGCGTGGGTGTTTGAAAGGGGTGGGGATCGTTTTAGAGGGCATTGAGGATCTACACCAGCTTGCCCAGCTCCCAAATTTACTTACTTGGCGTTTGGTGATAAGGAAACTGGTCGGATTCAACGATCCATTGCAGCTTCTTTCGCCTCTGCAGCTTGGGAGCCGCAGCATTCGTTCGAGCATCCAAATGCTAAAAATAGAGTTTTGTGAGCGCTTAGAGGTGGTGTCGATGGAAAGTGATGGAGATGGCGGCATTCAAAAGTGGTGCCTTTCGAGGCTGGAGGAAGTGGAGCTGAGGAGCTTACCGGAGCTGAAGGAGATTATTTGGAGAGGGGCATGTCCTGCAGAAATGCTGCCGAGCCTCACTGTGCTGACGATTTCTGGTTGTCACAAACTGTCCAACATTTCGTGGGTGATCCGGCTGCCGAGCTTGGAGGATCTCACTGTGCATCATTGCAGCAATATGGAGCATTTAACGGATGATGATAATGAATTCTCCGGCGGTGGTGAGGAGGAGAACGGCGTGGGAACGGTTAGCTGGTCATTTCCAAGTCTTAGAAGGCTCTGTTTGAGCGAATTGAAAAGCTTGAGAATGTTTGGAGGGTCGTTCACTTTCCCTTCATTGGAAGTGTTGGAGGTGATTCATTGCCCGGAGATGAAGACGCTGCCTTTCGGGGCGGAGATTGCTGGAAAGAAGCTGAAACAGATTTGGGGTGATAGGGAGTGGTGGAAAGAGTTGGACATGGAGGAACCTACGAGAGCCGCGCTTGTACCATATTTTAAGGAGAGATTATTTGGTGCAAACGGTTTTAGAGTTACATCTATTCAATAAATAGAAAATTCAACCATCTTGTATGAGAACCAAAATTTGCTTGTGAGATCAACCGACACGGCAGTTGGTATCGGCCCGATTTTGGAAAAAATATTATTCACCACTTCTAAAGTGCCAGACACCCACTGAAAATAATAAAAAAATGAGAAAAAAATTGTATCGTGGTATTATTGGATTGATAATGTGGTTGTGTTATGTTAGTATTGTGATGGTATATGTTGGTATTGTGGTGATATTGTGATTGTATTGTGTTATGTAAGTTGCAGGGGCTTGTGCTGATCCATAAAGTACCTGCATCTGAGCATTCATTTGGGGAACAGGATTTGCAGTTGTTAGAGCTCCTTGTGCTCTATCTGTCATACTATGAGCTTCATACCCAGGACCTCTTGTAGCATCATAGCTCGAAACCTTTGGGTGGCTCATAGCTGGGAGGCCTTGATGTTTCGAAGTGCGGAGCTTCAGATTTATCATACCCCATATTTCTTAGAGCATTATAACCAGTGCTTCTAGCAACCTCATATCTTGATCGAGGAGCATGGACGACGCGAACAAGCATGCATTGCTTGCAGGTCCATGTTCCTGAGTTTCAAGCATAAAAGATTGATAACATAAGATAAATGCCAAGAAAAATGTAATGGTTTAATTTGAAAAAATAGAGATTATTAACAGACTAGTATAAACAAGTGATTTGCACAACAGATAAATGGTGCATCCTTATGGCAACATGCTACTTTCAATTCCTTTTGACATGATTTCCCGGACTCTGGTCGGCCGGGATTTTGGAAAATGATGTTTGTTTTATTTTAATGTATCGTATGTATATATGCAATTTTGATTTTGAAAATATAGTATTTTAATTTTTAAAAATTATGATACCAGACAGATCTCATACATTTTGATAGTTTAAATAACTAGGCATAACACTACAATCAATGTACCTATCCTGAATAATAGGCTCCTTGTCAGTGAGCTCGATTAAATAAACTAAGAGACTTTATGACATCCGTTTGGTCTGCTAAAATTTTTTTTTATATGTTGTTCGACAAGTTCTCATATATAATATAAGGGTTAGATAGGGTTTATATTATATGGGTTATTTAGTTTCCTATAGAGTTAAGCCCCTATAGTTAATTACATCTCAAGCGACCGAAGTAATTTAAGAATAATCTCGATAATGACCAGAGGTGTTGGTCTTCAAGAATATAAAGTGTTCAAGGTATCATATGAAAAATAAAATGGGAGTTGACAAATAGGAGCAATTATTTTTGGAATCCAAAAGAAAGAAAAGCCCGGAATGTCACAAATCTCGAGGAGAACCTTGATGCTTCCAAAACTATCATATGTTTTGGCTTTAGTTTCAAAGTTGATATTATTTGATGTTTCATCATGTCATTTTTATTACTTAGGACATACATTTACATGATGTATGATCATGTAAATAACCTGTAAGATAGAAGAATTTATGTTATACTGAATGACTACCTCAGAGTTCTAAAAGAGCTAGGGCTTAAATTGCACAACATGGTTGTGCAGAGATCTAAAGATAATGTGAGGATTTATGTTGCACTATGTGTATTACTTCGAAATTGTAAGGATTGTTGTTATTAAACTACGGAAAAGTTTTGTTGGTGAATATCTCTTTTTCTCTCTCGAATATATTCTACTCTTGCATCCAGGTCATGTTGCTCACAAAGTTTGCTTCGCGCTCCTTGTTGTAGTAGTAGCTCCAAGGTTTGTAGTTTGTTTTGTTATTAATAGATTTTATTATTAAAATATTTTTAGGGCTACTTTTTAATTTAAGTTAAGCGACACAGGTCAAGATCTCACAGTTCCGTCGTCCCGACATCACTATTTTCTTTTGAATTCACTTAGTTTATACGAGTTGTTAAGCTCGTTTGAACTGAGGAATTCTCGTTAGCAACCATAAGTTACCTCATCCGAGAGATTCTCATAAATTCAAAAGGCATAGATTAAGAGTGTTCAAAGGAGTTTAAAGGTTTGTTATTTTTTTTTAAAAGTTTATTTTTGTTTTACAACTAAAGCTTGCATAACAAAGTAAAGTGACAATAAAATAAAGTAATAAAGTTGCAATAAATAAACTATAAATGTGTACCTGCCACTCTTGCTGTCTCTACATAGTTAGCATCATAAAACATAATATAGTTGGAGTGAATTTAGGTAAATTGCTAGGAAAGAAAGCAGTAAAATCCAGTACGAAAAAGTCAAAAAAAATATGGGTCGTAAGAAAGAACGACTAAGTAAAACCCACGATCATATATGAAAGACTAGGGCTGAGTGTAAGATTTTACTAAATGTGAGGGTTTAGAGCCGGGCTGTGTGCATTATGTTTCCAACTTTGATAGAAGTTACGATCCTGAAAACTCAAAGAAGGACAATGCTTAACCTCGATTTAAGTGATTAACCTATGGAACTTTATAAGTTTTCATCAAAATCATTTAATTTTTTCATGCATGTGAAGTTTACTTTGGCAAGCAAAAGTAATGATGTTGTGAAAGAGATTTTTTTGTTTTCTTAAATATATTTTTGTAAAGTAATACAGTACACGGGCTAATTACTCTGATTAAGCTATGACTACCAGCAACCTAAGAGTGGCAGGGGCATCTCCCACCAAAAGTTGGTAAATAGTATCATCGGTCATATCTTCTCTCATTGTTGAGGATCCTTGAGGTAAGAGATATTATTTTAAAATCCCACTTCGTATCCCTCTTTTAGCACACATAAGCAATGTCGTCATCGCCCTTGCCACCTAGATCTCCGACTTATACAAGCTTGATGATCCAATTGTGGCGAAAATATCTCCAGTTGCTCACAAGGATTTAAGTACCTTATCGAAGACTTAAGCCCATATGAACATCGGAAATAAGCTAAATTTCTGTAGTGATTTCACCAGAATAATTTTACCCATACATGACCAAAATATTCAAAAATAATTTAATTGATTTTAATTTAATTAATTAATTCATTTTAAATAAACTTAGAATATTGCATAGTTAGATATTACCATTTTCTAATTAATTGAAACTATATATTAAATTTCCTTAATTAAATAGAGAGGGACAAAATTCCATTCCTTAATTGATTTATTTGATTTGATGTGATCAAATCAAATATTTCAATAGATTTAATGATGAATAATTTTTTGGACATTTTTAACAAAATATTAATTATTTAATTGATTTAATTAAGGTGATTGAATAAAGGAAAGAGTTTATTAATTAAATATGTTAGTTGTATTTATTAAATTAGTTTCAAAATTATAAAATACTTATTTAGCTTCATGTAATAATTTTGATGAGATAATTTTTAATATTTTGAATTTAAAACATTTATAATAATTTATGACATGATTTAAATAATATTGAGGTCATTTGGGTTGGTGACAATTATTCTTTTTATCTTTTTAGGTAGGAGAGAATAATAAAATGGATGATTCATAAAAAAATCTCTCTAAAATTTGGTTAATTAATTTTAATAATTTACAAAATTATGTTTAATCATTTTGATTCATCTTATTTTAAAAAATTTGACCGTTGGATGATTTTTAAGTTGAAATTATCCTTTTGATAATTAGGAGAGAGAAATTGATAATTAGGATAACTCAAAAGAATAACAGGATGATTTGTAAATTTTAGGTCAAATTATGAACCAATTTTTATATGATTAATATTGTGATATTATTAGTACTTTATGAACTCTATTTGAAGTTTAGTTGATTTTTAAAGAATAATTGTAAATGTAATACTAAAATTAACCAAAATGATGATTATTTTATTTTCATGTATTTTACTTTTTTACTTGGAAAATTTATGTCATGTCAAATGTGATGATATTATAGTGGAAGTTAATGAGTAACTCTTTTAATATTACTTTTTTAGCAAGATTTATTCACACACCTAAATAATCTACTCCATTCTTAGTCCAAACCACCAAGTTGACTGAAATGAACTTAGCTTAGTGCTTCACCTAAAAAATATGCATTTCACACACCTAATTAATCTACTCCATTCTTAGTCTAAACCCCCAAGCTGACTGAAATGAACTTAGCTTAGTGCTTCACCTAAAATATCTACATTAAAACCCTTGGTACTCTCTACAAATAGCTTGGCTATTATCAAAACTCATTAGTCTAGAGCTCATGAGGCTCAACATTCTTCACATAGATTTGTGAGTTGAAATAATGTATTGCTCTATGAATTAAGTTATATGGAGACAAATTATAAATATCAGAGCACTAACCGCCATACCTACCATAGATGAGACCCAGTGATGATAGAGTCCCTCCCCTACTTGGTAAGCTAAAAGGCTAAGTTCGTTGGTGGTAAATGTATGTTGTATAGATATTGTAGAAGTAAAGCACTCAACAAGCTTTATAATGTCACATTTTAATTAAATTATATAGCTATATTACAAATCGGGTTGACCATGTAGCTTACTTTTGGTTATTCACAATATTTCTTACTATTAATGATGATAAAAGTGCCTCTAGTTTTTTACTATTTCAAATAATCACATATTTGATTATTTCACCATCTCTTATTAAGGCTAATTATCTATTTTCTCGTGTTTAAAGTGATATTCATTTATTTTATTTAGCTCCCTCTCTCTCTCTCTACACACACACGCGCGCGCACACACACACACACACACATCATTCAAATAATAAAGAGATGAATCAAATATTGTTCCCATGATGATAATACTTCTTAAAAATTGCTAAATTAATTATTAATTTAAGATTAACTTATCTTTTATCCAACAATTTGAATCTTATTAAATGACTAACTACAAACTAATCTTTCGACTACACAAAGAAGATTTTTGGCTTTCAATTGATAAAAGACTCAAAATTTATGGGTTGCTTAAGTAATTTATGATTTTTTTTTGTATGAAAGTTCTCCAAAATTATCATATCAATCAAGAACATATTTGTCTTCTAGTCCCCTTCGATAAGTTAAAAATATAATCACTTCTACTAACTAGTTATAGTCCTCTCATAATTAGTTTAAATGATATCATATATGATTTTTTTTTATAAGACTGTAAATCAAGAAGTATTATATGCCTATATACTAAAGATTTTTTTCTCCACTATAGTTATTCTACTGTGGCTTTTTCTATACATGTAAATCACACTAGGTCCTGAGATGTGTATAGCTAAAACACAACTAAATGGATAATAAAGCAAATAAAAATAATTAAAAAATTAATTTCATTAACTCAACTTAATAAGTACATAGATTACTTTAAGTTCACAATAAACTCAAAGAAAAATACTTATTTCATATCCATAAAGAATGATAGAGAGAAAATACAAAATTTATTAATAGAAAATCATAGTAAAGGAATCTAAATAAAGAAAAGAAATAACTAGGGTTTCAATCTAATTCCACTTTTCCTCCTATTTTGTATAGGCCTCTCTATTGATTTCTTTTCTCTACTCAGGACTCACTCACTCACACTCTACTCTCAACTTGCATACTCCAAGGAACTCTTACATAATACATAATTTTGACTTAATTTTTCCTCCTCCTATTAACTCCACAGCCATAACTCTTCATAACCACCACCATAACTTCTTATTATTTTCAAGCACTACATTGATATAGGTAGTGTTGTGGCATTAAGTTATACATGACATTGAGAATTCTACCATACTTGCTTGGCCTTGATCTAATCTCCTAACATTTTATGGAAGTTTTGAGGTTGGTTTTTTAACGCATGATCTCACATATGTGTAAGAAAAAAAAAAACTCTCTCATATCAAGTTTTTATATTTTTTATCTTGCATATTTGCTTAGATGTTTTATTGAAGCACAAAATAAAAATATACACTGACAATGAAGAAAGAGATCATAGTTTATGCTAAGGGAAGAGAGGTATTATCAATGTGAACACTAGTGAAAATGCTTCTCCACCAAGTGAAGAATTAATGTTTATTTTAGCATAGTTTGTGTAATAAATCGTAGATGGGATTGACACTTATATGTGGATATAAGATATAATTAATGCACATTATAATCATCTCCTATTTATATGTCTAACTTGTCTTTCATCCTTTTTTATCATTATTGTTTTGTATTAAGTATATTATTTACTTTTTATTTCAATTTAATCCCTATTCAAGTTTCATATAGAGATATTTAAGAATAAAAATTTTTAAGAATCCATTAAGCATATATTTCTCCCCACTCCTAGGCATATGTAAATCAAGAGTTTTCTCGTTTCATATGACTCTGTCACTAAAAAGTGTTGCATCATATTTAGTTACATGTATGTAGAGTGTTTAACTCTATGAATCTGCTTGATCTTATAGTTACAAAGACGGTGTCATTTTCCATTCAAGCAAATTTACATTATCACAACAATTATTCAAGCCTCCCTCTTTCTAACTCTTTATTTATCACTATGTTGTAAATTGTTTAAGACACTCTCTTGAAGGACATGATTAGAGGAGTTTGTGGCACCCATGAGAGGGGGAAGATGATGAATTTTATGCTGAATGAACAGGAGAAAACCTCCGTAATGATCACACCTAAGGGGAGAATGGTTGATTCAACCATCTCCTCATGAGCACAATAGGAGAATGGGGTGAGGGGGAATTCACAATAAGAATATTTGTTGCCATCATACAAAGGGGAACACCAAGCATGGATTTTTAATGATCATTTACAGTTGTTTTCATTTTCCTTAATTTAGATACAATTATCCCAAGGAACTTAGTAGTAGAGAAAAAGCATTGGACTTGCATGTGTACAAAGGAACTTATTGGAACGAATGAAGAAATTAAAAAATATATATATAGAAGTGATAGGAAACTTAATTGCATGTAGACTTACTTTATAAAATCATCAATACCACATTTAGGAAGTAAACATCTTGACATGTAATGCAAGACTCATTAGGTGAATAAATGTGGAAAACTTTTCAATGACTATAATGGTAAGGTCTTCCATATATTTCAAAAATAGGTTAAGTTTTCTCAACATTATCCACCAAAATTCCAACATGATGAATATGAACTACCCCTTTTAACTACAAATCTTATTTCCTAATTTTTTTCCTAGATGTAGATTGAAGAAAACAAGCAAAACCTCACAAGTCCTTAAAGGCCTTCATAATAAGAAATTGGAAGAAGAATGTGACACCATAGAGGATCCTATCATTTCTCAAAACAAGCTGACCAAACTAACAAAATATGTTGGGAATAAGATTAGTAGGAATGTGTCTTCAAAATTTTAAAGCATCAGTGATATAATTTGCTTAAAAGAGATGCAATATAAGTTAAAGTTGTTCTAATTTGAAGCATAATTCATCATTATTAAGCAAGTTTTGGAACTCGCCAAATTTTATAAGCTGCACCTTAAAATGCTTGTTATCATAAAAGAAAACTTAATATTTAAAAAAATATTAGTTAACATTTGAGCTTTGAGTGTACTTTACCTCTTAAATTGACTTAACACATCATTGTAAATGAAGAAAATTAAGTATAAATGGCATTTAGAGAATAAAATGTAGTACTTATAATGAAGAATTATAATTTTTGAGACAAACACCACAGCTATCTTTTATGTTAAATATTAATCGAACCTATGACAATATTAACTAATAGCTTAGAAGCTAACTTAAATTTAGATGTATCAAGAGCTCACTCAAAATGTTCATCACGAGGCTCATCACATAAGTTTTTCTAATGAAGAACTCTGAATAGACTTACCTTCCATGATAACTACTTCAATATACTTCTATTTGTTGAAGAATTAATAACTCCAATCAATCTAATGAGCAAACAAAATTAAATAGAATAACTTTTTTTGCATTAATCACCCACTTAATTGCTTGATCTTCTTTGTTATTATTTTGATAATATAAGGTTATCTGAGTCAAGCCCGCTGGCCCTCTAGCTTGACACGTTGTTGGAGCACTTGATGAAAGGAGAACATGGAATACTATGGCAAGCAACATTTGATTTAAGTTTTTTTAAAGATCTACAATTACTATACTTGTCCTCCCTTGGGCTACTCCCTTCATTTACTTGAAAGGTTGAGCCAACCCCTGTTTCACAATTTGTGTTTCAAGGTGCTTATAGTTGATTTGGTAAAATTCAAAACTTGGAATATACGAGCTCCTGACAATTGAAAGGAGGGGATGGCTTGATCGTTGCTAACATAGACCATGTAGCAAGGCTCCACGCCAAAAACACATCATTTTTGAGATGGAAAAAAGGACTCAAGTGTGACAGAGGCATAAGAGCATCTTACTATGATGAAGAAAGTATGTATCAATAACTTTATAGGTGTTGGATATTAAAATACATTTAATTTTTTCATAATATAATGCCTTTTTTTCCAAAAAAAAATCTTTGTAATTGGCCACTTTATTTCTTGCATCTTCCTTTCCTTCCTTGAATGCATGCTTCTCCACAATAGTTAAACCCTTTGTTCGCTATGAACACTAATCTTCACTTCTTCCATTGAGACAATATGCTTGATGCACACCACTAATTATTTTTAAGAAAAATAAATAAATAAAGAGCTTGCTGGAAATTTGAGAACGACTGTTGTGAGAATACCAAAGAAAGAGAAAAAGATCAATGCACTTACAATAGAATGTGCATTTAGATAAGGCCACCACATCTTTCGCTATCAAACATGTGCTGAAACTCTTGATCCATTGGTTTGGGGTCAAATTCTAACACATTAAGGCGGTGGTTGGCTGCAACATAGCTTTGCGCTAATTAAGATTTATCAAATTCAATAAATTTAGATTTATCTTCAATGATGAAATTCGCGATGGGATGACAGAATAAATCCGCCTTGTAATTAGATTTAATAAATCTGAATTACTAAAAAAAAGACAGAAAGCGAAAAAAAATAAACATAACGCGAGAAAATTCGATTCATTCAACCGAAAGGTGAATTTAATGTTCAGTTTTCTTTTTTTTTTAAGTTTAACTTGATTTAAACTAAATTTATCCCTACATCTTATTAATTGCATGCTACCAAAACACCTCCTAATTATAATGCTATTAAAAGATTCCTTTTCTCTATAAATAACTATCCCACAATTGCCTAAATTGAATTTTCTCACACCAATCAACACAACCAAGCACTGTGCGGCCACTGAGCTTTCAAAAACTGCAACTTTATCCAAACCAGGGCTTCTTCCCTTCCCTTAACCAATGGACCATCAACCACCGTCGCCGACAACGAAGCCGCACATCTTAATCATAACCTTCCCCGCGCAAGGCCACCTCAACCCAGCTATCAACCTCGCCAAAACCCTCCTCTCTTCGACCACCTCCGACATCACCTTCTGCACAGCCACGATCGCCCACCGCCGAATGTTCCCTTCCCTCCCTACCCCCGCCTCCCCAATCCACCACAACGGAATCACCTACATTCCCTTCTCCGATGGCTTCTCCTCCCTCGAAAATGCCAACGACACGGATCTCCGCTCTCTGGTGTCCCAAATCAGACAACTTGGCTCCAGCCATCTCACCACCATCCTCCAAGACCTCGCCTCCTCCGGCCGCCCAGTCACCTGCCTCATCTACACCATCATGGTCCAATGGGCCGGTGATGTTGCTTCTGAACTCCGCATCCCTTCCGCTCTCTACTGGATCCAAGCAGCCACTATTCTCTCCATCTACCACCACTTCTTCAACGGGTACGAATCTTTCATCGTCTCCCACGCCAAAGATCCCTCTTTTCCAATCTCTTTCCCATCGCTCCCCACTTTCCAAATCCGCGATCTTCCAAACTTCTTCACCATCACCTCACCGGACGACCCGTTCTTCGATATCCTTAACGCCTTCCGCAAACTGTTTACAGATTTGTCTCTGACAAGACAAGCAGGGGAGAAGCCAAGGGTGCTTGTGAACTCGTTCGATGAGTTAGAGATGAACGCTCTGGCACCCATGGAAGAACATATGGAGTTAATCACGGTGGGTCCGGCGGTGCTGAATGAGGCGGAAGGGGAAACGGAGGATATGTTTGAGGAAGACGAGGAGGAGTACATGGAATGGTTGGATTCGCAGGAAGATAAATCCGTGGTGTATGTGGCGTTTGGGAGTGTGCATAAGATGAGTAAGGAGGAAATTGAGGAGATTGGTAAAGGTTTGAAAGAAAGCCAAAGACCATATCTTTGGGTTGTTGGGAAGGACAGAAGATGGCATGATATGAACATTGTTGGCGAGGTGAAACAGGGAATGGTTTTGAAATGGTGCAAGCAGGGGAGAGTGCTGAGGCACAAGGCGGTGGGATGCTTTGTGACGCACTGCGGGTGGAATTCGACGTTGGAGGGATTGCTTTCCGGCGTTCCGGCGGTGGCGATGCCGAAATGGTCTGATCAGGCAACGAACGCGTGGTTGATGGAGAGGCAATGGGGAATGGGATTGAAGGCGGAGGTGGGAGAGAAAGGGTGGGTCTTGTCGGAGGAGCTGAGGAGGTGTTTGGATATTGTGATGGGGGAAGGGGAGAGGGGGGTGGAGATGAGGATGAAGGCGGAGATGTGGAAGGAGAAGGCGAGAAAGGCGATTAGTGAGGGAGGGTCGTCGGAGAAGAATCTCATGGCGTTTGGTTGCCAAAGAAACAAACTTTAAGATGCCTTGGCTTCTGAATAATTCATGATTGGCAGCTTGATTTTGAGTTGTCGTTTGTGTTTTAAGATTGTAATATGTTCTCTATCTATGGGATGCATTGCTATTCTTAGACTATAATTTGTTTGGTAAAAAAAAGTTATTGGCAGCCATTGTTGCGATGTGGGTTAGCTTTCAGCGTCATGGGAAGCATCGGAAATT
Source organism: Phalaenopsis aphrodite (assembly GCA_003013225.1). Classification (NCBI taxonomy): domain Eukaryota; kingdom Viridiplantae; phylum Streptophyta; class Magnoliopsida; order Asparagales; family Orchidaceae; genus Phalaenopsis; species Phalaenopsis aphrodite. The sequence goes on from NEWO01000008.1 coordinate 2,913,718, forward strand.
AATATGAGCTGTCTGATGTATAACGGCTACCAAACTCAATTTATATGCATTGACATATCTAACACCTAAATTTTACTCTCTTTTTTTTGTTCATATTTATACCACCCAAAATTTTTATGTCACATCAAATACACCGTCATTTTATTAAAATATTTTCATGCATAAATAAGATGCTATGTATGGAAAAATTAAAGTTTAGGTGTTGGATATGTAGATGCATAAAAATTGAGTATGTTTGCAAATCTTCACCATTATTTTTCATGAATTATAATTGTAGTATGAGAAATTGTCATGTGGCATTGTTTTACTTATGATTATCTTTTAAATGTGATCACCTTTGTATATTAATACGTACATCCAAAAAATTTGGCTGAATATAAAGATGATGATTGTAAATTTGATGAACTCACTAGGATATGGTGATGTATGACAGGATTGCGGTAGAATGAATCTTGGAGCAAAATATGAGTGCACGACATATGAGATGGACCTTGCGGTCAAAGTATATCAAGACCAGTCGACAAACTAATTTAATTTATTGAGAAGGGGAATCAATGCCAAAGCCGGGGAAAGCACCATGAAACTTTGTTGGGTAGTCGGTCTATTCAACAAGCCGATCGACATAGTGGTCAAACGAGTAAAAAGCATAAAATAGTCGAATAAATGATACCTACAGAGCAAACCGAACAAAGGATGATCTAGTACCAAATGAATGAGGAAAGCAAACTAGAAAGAAAATCATAGACAATCTCGAGTAAAGAGTCTTCACATCACACCCCCTCCCCTCCCCGACATGGTTCGACCCGCTGTCGAAAGAATACGTGAGGGCCAACGAGCGAAAGATTACTGCGTCGACCAAATATTTATTTATCAGCATATTTAAATATATTTTATGAAAGACCTTAGTACCCCGATATTTCTTTGTATAGAGAGAAGGCATAAAGGTAATTGTGTATTCAAGGTGTCTCTTATACCTATAAAGAAGAAAACATTTCATGTAGAAAACTTTAGACACTCTTAATTTTTGTTGTTCACCCCCCCTCTCTCACTCATTCTCCCCTTCCTGAGGCACTCTATTTCTTGTGTGTGATTCTTGTATATTTCCAGATTCAACACCAAAAAGGTGCAATGAGCGTGGAATTATCCCACCAATAAGAAGAGGAGTACACCACAATGACAAAGCGGTTGTTCGGGAGGCACCGAGTAAAACTGTATATGTGGATAACATAAGTGAGATTGTGCGGCAGCAAATAATGGAGATGAAGGAATAGTTGATGCTAGAAATGAGGGAACAGTTGCTACGTGCTTTTCAAGAATCACTACCCAGAGGAAGCCAAAACTCGCATAGCCAAAACCCTCAAGAATAAAGCCACCAAGAGTGTAATCACTAGGATAGATTGGTGAAAAAACGATAGGCAAGATGGACCGATACCCAACAGTTAAAAATCCCAGCCAATGGAAGAAAAAAGTGACTATTCTCATTACCAGGATAGCATTTGATCATCCCAAGTGGAAAGACACCTTACTATGTGATTCACAACCCTCCACCATGTTGAGAATGCCTTCTCTCGGCAGATTTATTATGTCAAACCCCCATAAAATTTCTAAACCTCTAACGTGATTCGTATAAGGGTCTCACCAACTCAGATCATGTAGCCACTTTCGAGTCAGCCATCAAAATATTGAAAATTACAGGCGCATTCAAATGCTACTTATTCCTTACCATGCTGATGGAGTCGACCCTCCAATGGTTCAATGCTCTCCCGACGGAAGTCATCCCTTCTAGCTTCAAATTCAAAAGGTTTTTCATGGCCCACTTTGTTAGCGCGCAAAAGTCATCAAAGAAGTCCTTAGCTCTCTTGCATATCGAACAAAAGGAGAGATAGAATATTTATCATACATCACAAGGTTCCATAAGAAAATGTTGGAGATTCAAAACTTGGAGCCCCTTATCGTGTAGATCGTCCTAATGTAGGGAGTAAAATGTGAGCATTTCAAGTATGCTCTAGGTCTGACTAGCCAAAATCAATGGTTGAGCTACTGAAAATGGGCAACCATCATATCATCACAGAGGAATATGTCCTCAACAATCAAAAAGAGGCCTGAGAAGCAGCCGCCGATGCACGGTCACATAATAGAGCCCCAATAGATGATGGTTGGAGAGAGAAAGACGATCTCATCGTTTCACTTATCCTCTTTATGAAAACCACTAGTCGCATCACAAAAACAAGGGGAATGCTAAGGGCAACAATCGAGATAGACAGGCTCGATACCTTGATCAACAATTGAACCACCAAAGAAAACGACCACCGACGCGGCAAGAGCCACTCAAAACAACGGATCAAAGAATTTAGATGGTTGAACTCGTAGAGGCTATCCAAGATAATGAATATTTTAAAAAAACTCGATCAATGAGGGTCAGAAGTTTGGCTCAAAATGTGAACAAGTTCTAAGCCTACAACAGAGACCACGACCACAATACAAAAGAATGCATGCACCTCAGGAGCATCGTCAAGGACTTGATTAAGGCTAAAAAGCCGAAGGATAATCACCCCTAAGGGTAAACTTAATTGCTTTAGGGAATTTTATTCTCTCTTCTCAATTGGGCTTGAGCTGTTAGTATTTTAGGAATGTTTATGATAAATTATATTTAATTTTATAATCCTCTTTGTATGATGTGGAATCATGTCTATCTCACTACTAAGCTCTTAGATCTTTTAAGGATAAATTTGTAATTTTGAAAAAAGTTCTATGAAATGTGTTTGATTCTTATTGAAAGATTGAATTATGCTTAACCATTAGTTTGGGACTTCAAATCAGTAGATTATTGTCTTCCTAACTTGTGCCCTTTCACACTTGGATCATCCAAACTTAATTGTCTTCTGATCTTCAACAAATTGAATAATTACAATTGTGCCCCTTGGTAGAAAATAGTGTGAATTAGTTTCTACCCTTTCACCCATCTACTTCAATTATCTTAGAGGATTAATCATTATAAATATTACCCTCTTACTTTTTAATTTGACCTAAATTTTAATTAGAGTACAAAATTCCAAAATTACAACTTTACCCCTTTTCCTACCCCATAACTCTCCTAGTTTAACTCAAATGACCATGAAACTTTATTAGTCTCTTACTCATGAGTTAATTGAAACATCAGAAGAGAATTTAGTTTTTTTTTTATTTTCTTATAATTATTTTGATCCAAAATTATATATTTTCAGTGTTAATTAATTTAATTAATCAAAACAAATTTTCTATTATTATGAAACTTTTATAATGTTTTTATGAGTCAAAGGTCCACTTAGAATAATTTTCAAGAATTATTCAATTATATTTTAAATTTTATGATTTTTAGTTAATTTTAATGAATAAATAAATAGAAAATATATTTTTATTTTGAATTTTTTTATTCTTTATTAATCTTTTTGACTTTAGAAAACTCTGCAAAATTTATTTTATATTTTTTGTGATTTTTATTTTTTATAATTAATTTAAAAAATATATGGAAAAATACATTTTTACAATTTAAAAAAATTGTAAAATCATTTCTAAGTTGTTTTCTTTATCTAAGAGTAATTTTTGACATTTTGAGGTATATTTTTTATTTTTATTTGTAATTTTTAATTATTTTTAATTATTTTTAATTAAAAAATAGCTAAAAATGAAGTTTTTATTTTGACTTTAATTTTATTTTTCCTAGGTTCTTCTAATCTCGAAGAACACTCCAAACTTGATTTTCTAATTTTCCAATTTTATTTTCTTTATGTGATTATTTTAAGCAAATATTACTATTTTCTTGAACAATACATTTTTATATTAAAAATAATTTTTCTGACTTTAAAATTTTTATGGAAGCATCCTAGGGTTATTTTCTTTAATAAGAGGACATCTCTAGAGTCATTAGAAAGAAAAAAATACTTAATAATTTTTGTTAAGCTGTATTTACATTTTTAATAATTGTTTTATTAATTTTTAAATAGAAAAGTACTTAATAATACATTCTTTTATTTTAAATTTCATTTTTTTTCCTTTGGTCCTCTGACCACAGTGAACACAATAGACTTGATTTTATATTTTTTTTGTTTTTATTTTATTGTTTTATAATTTTTTAATTAAAAGAAGATGAAATTTCTATTAAATTAGGGTTTTTGATGCTACGGCTGGCCTCTGACTTTAGAAAAATCTGTGAACATCCCTAAGGTCATTAGTAATAAGCCCTCAAAATTTCATATAATTATGATAATTACTTAATTAAGTATAATTAAGTTTGTCTCCAGGGTTTTAATTAATTTAAACTAAAATTCATAACAAATATTTTTTTTTATTTTAAGTCCATTAAATTCTCTTCAGTTCACTGAGCACAGAAGTATTTTTATTTTATTTTTATGAATTGTTTACACCAAGATATGAATTTTTAAAGTTAAATAACATTTTTTGTATTTAATTAATTTAGAAAACTGATATTTATCTGCTTACCAACTCGGCGGCGCGTCAACTACGATGACTCTGAAAACCACACGTTGCCTGGTGATTTGCCACGCCTTACACCTTAGTTGTTGACTCTGCCAGCAGTTCACGTTCCATCTCTTCATACAAGTTGATCTTCGCCATCCACTCGATACAAGTGCGAGCAGAATATATTCGTTCATTGTCCTCAATCGTTTATAACTCGTGAACCGTCCACATTCTAACTTTAAGATCTCACTTGATGCTCAACTAAATTAAGTGTGGTTTGTTCCTACACCTTCATCTAATTGAGCCGAACACATCCATATGACTAGATTCACATGAAATATAAATTTCTTTCGTAAATGTCCAAACTAAAGCAAAATTAGGGATTTTGAAGCTATACATTTGCCCAAGAGGTGAAGCCTCAATTGAGTTAGTTAAGAAGCTTTGCCTTAGTCCCATGAACGTCCTTAAAGCACCAATTTGCTCTGTGGTTGGGTCTAGGTATGACTTTGATCGCAGGGTGTCTCGAGTGTGGTCTGGGGTTAGGCTAGAGAGCTCGGGAATGTGGACTTTTGATCGGCGAAGTGATTTTAGGCTATGAGGAAGCTTGTGGATGGATCAATTTGGAGTTTTAAGAAGTTTGGTGAAGTGGTTGAAGAAGCCCTAAATTTGAGCTTGAAAGTTAGGGTTTTGTGGTCGGTTTGAGGGCTTGAAAATGGTGGGGATGAGCTTCATGCAAGTGCTAGAAGGGTTTGGAGACAATTGGGTAAAGTTTTATTTAGGTTAGTGCACTTTTCCTTACTTGGGCGTGGGGTGGTGGTGGATTTATAGGCATGGCCATGGTGGTCAAGCAGGCAAGCTGAGATGTCCAATATGTTGTTGAGGTGGAGGGCTGACAAGGGCAAGAATCCAATTGAAATGAAACACATTAGATGGTAGAATTATGAGTGTTGACCATGGTGGCTCCCCTCATTTTTGGGGCTTTCAATGGCTAGGATGGCCGACAAGGCCAAGGGAGGTTGCTAGCTAGCACAAGGAGTTCAGGTGTGGAGAGTGGCGAAGTCAATTGAGTGGTGTCAAGTGTCCATGAGTGGATTGAAGTAGAATGGGTTTTGTGCTACTTTTGGGTTTGACTTAGGCTAGGTCCATGGAAAGGGCTTGGTTCACTTCCCCCATGGTGGCTGGTGTGATTTTTTGATCTTTGGGTTTAATTATGAAGTCTCAGGGGCTAATGTTTAAACATAGGCTATGGATGAGGTGAAGCACTCTCTTGGAGGCATGAAAGTATGTCCTCCTTTTGTCATTTAGGGGAGAATGGCATGTGTGGGGCTAAGGAGGCTTGCATGTGGCTTAACCATGGATTTGAGGCTTGCATATGGCTTGGTTATCTTCATGAAGATGGAAAGTTGAAAATGAGGCACTTTGTGAGGTGGTGTGACGAGGCCAAATTTGGTTTATCAAATTATGTACTTTATGACTTAGGTTTTAGTTTTAATCAAATGAATGAGATGGGAATTTCATGGCATGTGGGCTCATTTGATTTTGAAGGAGGTTAAAAGTTGGGCTTGGAATTTGAGCTTTTAAATTTAATGTAAAAAAGTTTAATTTAGGGTTTTTAAAATTGGTGTGGTGGGCTTGGTGGAGTTTAAATGGGGTAGAAAATTTGTCAAGATGAATTTCATAAAGCTTTGAGTGGGGAAGAGGAAATTGACTAATTTTGGAAATTTTAGTAAAAATTAGATACGTTGGGTGAAATTAGGTATTTTGGGGAATCTGGTAAATTTGGGGAAATTTGGGTGAATTAAGTTAGATTGAATGACTAGGATTGGTTTTGGTGAAGTTTTGAGTGAAATTGGGGATTTTGACAATTTTAAGCATTTTTGGGAATTTTAGTAAATTGGAGAAATTTTTGGGTATTTTGGACAATTAAAAGGTTTTCGATAGTGATCATGCATTCCCAAAGTCATATGAGCCTTATGAGAACTCATCTTGAAGCCTTCACATGTTGGTCTTAGTCATCCTAACCAAGGGTTAAGGACTTAGGACCACCCACATGAGCCTTCAAAATAAGTGAGGAGTGGTTGTGAACATTAAGGGGGTAGATGGATCAATGTGGTGAGTTAATGGTTTTTTAGTGTGTTAGGGAACTTATCGTGAGCCAAACGTGTGTGTCCAAGACCAAGCCACCCAGGGTTGCCTTAAGGCCAGTTGATCCTATGGGAACTCATTCTTGTGTCCTCACACGTTGGTCTTAGCCATCTCAAGTGACAAATGAGGGCTTGTTGCCACCCATGTGGGACTTCACAAGAAGAGTCATAAAGTGTTTAGAATTTTTATGTGGGTGTGTTGCATCACTAGTCCTCTAGAACAGTCAACAGAAAAGTCTTATGGCTAAATCCTAGGCTTTTAAAGAAAAAAATTAGACCTCATAAAAAATGAGGCCAACAACAATTCACCATCTTACCTAATTAAGACAAGTTGACTTTTTGGGTTTTGTTTGAATTATTTCAAGAACACTACTGAGCATTTGTTTAAGTGACTTTTTGGGTGAAGATTTAGTTCAAAAGTCCTTTATTTAGTAGTTGAATTTAATCCAAGTGACTTTTTGGGTGAAGATTGGTCTATCAATCAACAACTTGACCTTTCTTCCGTTATGGCTGGTCTTGTTTAGAAAATACTTTGTAAAAATAATGACCTAAGTGATATTTTTCATAATGAAGGGCGTCAGGCGTCATGTTGAGAAGAAAACTACAAGTTTATTAGCTGTACAAGATTTTGCATCCTTGCATGCATTAGCTTCTTACTTCCTTACGTAGCATGATCTAATTTTGCTTGTAAATGTTTATCTTGAAGAGAATGTCTAGCCTTCCATAAAGGGAAATGTTGCCATTTATGCAGTCACCTGGATCCCTAATGCTCAAGAAAAAAGTTCATTATTGCTAATGTAGAATAACTAGGACGCACTTACTATGACTTCAATGACTCCTGTAATACATTTTATAGTCAAAACTGATAGAAAAATTAAATATTTACATAGGGAGATGAGCATAATTTTAGGCTATGATCGAAGTTAAGGAGGCCACAATGATGCAATATCTTTTGGACCTTAAGAACTCACTCAACAAATCGAAAGAATTACTTAACACTTCCAAGTTAACCTCTGAGAAAATGCAGAGGTGAGCTGATGTAATTGCTTTTAGTTTGAACCTATATTAATGACACCTAAAGTCAACTCAATGTGATCAATTCCTTTTAAGAGGAAGGCTAGTGCCATAATGACTTCTTCAGTTTGGAAGATAAATTCTAATGTTGTAAAAGAGTCGTGTCTCTAGTTTTTAATTATTATTAATTCTGTAATAGTCGAGTTAGTAAAAAATGAAATGATTATTTTAAGAAATAGAGAGTTATTAAATAAATAAACCTCAAGAGTCAATTTCACAATTTTACTAGTTTTATTTTTTATTACACAAGTCTTATACTTGATAAAAACAATTTTTTTTGTTTACACTACTGATCTTCTATTATATTTAATAATATGTAAAAAATAAAATCCACTTCTTATACTTATATTATTTTATATTTTTCTTATCATCTATCATGTGAATAAATCCTGGTAATTCCCTTTTGCAACTATTCCACCACCATCTCCTTACTTTCTACAAAAATGATTTTTGTGTTCTAGAAAAGTCACAAGGCGTTTGATGAGAATTCCCTTCTATCTGGCTAATGTTTGAGTGACATATCACTCCATGAAGTCTAGGTGAATTACATCAATAATGATGTTTTAACCTTCACTCGACCAAAGAAGTAAAGCACCCAATGCCCTTTATAATCACAACTATACTCTTATCAAGACAAATTTAGGTTGGGTCTTCAATTTCCTTTATGTACCAAGTTGGTGGACATCTTTAATTTCTATAGATTTATTCCAACTCAAATTCTACCAAACTCTTTCGCGAGTATAATAACGATGATTATTTATATGCAATCAAACAAGTTCTTCTAAACGACCAACTTCTTTTGATACTATTCATGGTGAAAGCCTACAAGGATGATTTAGCCCTATTTTTCTATATACAGGTCAAAGGCTTGGCTTGGACAACAAAGTCACGTGTTAAAAAAGTAAGTTCTGCTTTGTTTGAAGCAAGAGTCAGTGGTTGATTCCACCATACTGAAACATTTTCTTGAGGAGGGATCGAATCTTCTCAAGATGTCCTCTAAAGAGCTTAGAAATTTCAAATCTCTTATAAACTTGAGTATGAGAGTTAATAATTTATTCTCCCCCACTCTCTTGGAAAAGATACTAACTCGTAAGCTAATTTTCCCTTTTTATTTTCTTGTGCATGACTATTAGACAAGAAGGCGGAAGGTGACAATGGAAGTACATGTTGGGTTTTATGGTGCTAACTAGTCTAAACTCAAAATGAAAGCTAAAATAAAGTGATTGTGGTATTATTGGACACCACTGATGGAAACCTGCATTAGCATTGCATGTGCCATGTGTATGGTGTAAATTGCATCAGTTGCACAATATTTTGCATCTAAATATCCTCTCATAGCCTTTTAAATGATTACTTTTCTAAGCAGAAGCCGCCCCACTAAGGCAATTCAAAGCTCAACACATGCTCTAGTTTTTGAAGAACCATATCATTTATTAATATGACATTCCACATCAAATCATATCTGATAATAATATCACATTTAAGAGTACTAAAATTAATAATTTCATTCATTAGCATAATATTAATTGGAGATACTTAACCATTTATTATTAGTGTGCTAATGTATTAGTTGAGGACTTTAATTACATGCTCATCCAAATCTTGAAGAAAATTTTGGATGGGAATAAATGCCAGTGGCATTGAAGGTTAGCCAAAGCCTTGAGGGCCTATCAAACCACTTATAGGATCTTGACCTAGTCCATTTTTTTAACCTTATTCTATAGGCTAAGGCTATGCTACACTTAGAAGTACAATTTTCATCATTGAGAATTATTGTTAATAATGAAATTATTGCTAAGTGGAATAATCAAATTTGGTTTGTAGAAATTTAAGATTTTAATTTTGGAGAAGTGTGCACAAGCCTAATAAAATCTTGAGTTGTATAAATCATAGATGGCTCAAGCTTCAAATAAACCAGTTCATTTTAGAACCTTTTGAGTAGACGAATGAGTCTTAGTACTTTAATGAACGATTTTAAATCATCCTTGGAAGGGAGGTAAATTCAAGACAGAGTGGAAATGACTATTTATGGTGGAGAAAAACTAGCAAAGAAGCTCCTACCATCTTATTTATTCTAAAAGCGAACATCTGTTGCTTCCTATCAATGAACTTTAATTGAAGTAGTATGCACATAATTTTTTGTGATGACATATCTAAGATAACTTGTACTTTTAATTGATTCACCTTCATAACTTCTAGTGTAAGTAACCCAATTTTTTTTTTAAATAAGCACCAACAGTATATTTTAATCAGTTTAGTTTCATGTTGAGCTTTCTTAAAGTATTAAATATTTCTTTCAAATTATATATATTGCTTAGGTAATTTATTTTTTATCAGAAGATCATTGATGTAAACTTTAAAAAAAATAGTTTTAATTTGCAAAAAATTATATCCATTAATCTTTAATAAGTAGCCTTGATATTTCTTAACATAAAAGGCATTACATGATAATACTAAATCCTATATATATTAATAAAAATATTTTTTTGTTACCTGCCAGAGACATTTTAATCTGGTGATAACCTAAAAAATATATCAAAATAACTGATTGTTGAATGACCAATTATAGAGTTAACAAATGCATCAACTCAAAATAGAGGGTACCAATCTTTCATGCAAACAGAGTTTTAGTTGGTGAAATCCATACACATTCTTCATTTCCTATTAAATTTGAACACCATAATCACATTCACTTTTTATGAGTAGTGCACCTCCTTGATAAATTTAGCTTTCAACACATATACTTTCTACAAATAGGCGTCTCTCAAGATAGAGATCATATCACGTTTCAACTAGGCATTGAATTTAGAACTAACACAAAAATTTCTTCCTGTTACTTTTCTTGATGCAACAATTTCCTCAACAGCTTTTGTTGCCTTCAATCCACTTTCTTTTTGAACAAAGTTGTATGGCATCTTCCTACACATTTCCCATAAGTTTCAAATAGTATGTCTTAGATTGCAAAAAATCTCTTTGCACCATGATCACCTATCCACTTCTACGGAATTTAACAAATACATGATAAGTTGAGTTTATAACCTTGAATGTGTATATAACTAGTCTTTCAAAAATGAAGCAGGAGCATTTAATACTATAAAGGTTGATGTTGTAGTACTTTCTTCTTTTATTCCCCCTCATATCATTGACTAAGAGATTAAACCACATACCTCCACCTTCTCTCTTGAAAACCTATATAACAATATTGAAGTTAGCGCCAAGTGTGAATTCCCAATATTCATCTTCTCAAGTACCTTACTGATCAAGAAATCAACTTAGCTGCCAGTGTTGATCATAATACTCCTTATATGATAGTTCATAATCAACACCATGATCACAATTGCATCATTATATAAACTCTGATTTGTTGGCAAGTTTTCATAGTAATGATGATCAACAGTTGAGCCAATACTTTTTACCTTGAAGCATGTGCCAAGTTCACCTCTCCCGACTTAAGTTGTTTGTGGCTATATAGGTGAGAAGCCTAAGGTCCATCTCCTCTTAAAAGTGTGGGTAATACTCATACAATATGTAAAAAATGTATTGGGACAACTCGTTCCATGCTTCTTTCATGGGCTTATTCACTTTTCTTTTAATTTGCGTCTTGTGCCACTAATAGTTTTCAAATTCCTTGCGTTAATTAGTTCTTCAATTAAAATTTTTAAGTTTGGTTTCATGACCATGATTTTTGTGGTATGCACGAGTTTTTTTGTGTTATATAAGTGATCACCGCCCTCATCGATGCAGGTGTTCTAAAGAACAACTTATTTTGGATGGCCTTGATGACTTTAACCTTGAGGCTATCAACGGAGTCATTGCTTAAATTGAATGAATAGGAAATTAAGGCCTCCTTTTCTATGTTTTTTCCATCAACCTTCTTTAGAACCGGTTGCTCCTCTCCATCAAGTAATTTTTTCCCTCCACAAAAGTTCTATGCAGATCCTTTGACCAAGATGACTTCTTATCTCCATTTGTTTTTTAAGTAGATGCCTCATGAATTGGCCTCTTTACACTCAATTCGTTACTCACGACAAACTCAAGAGAAAATTATACTCTTCAAAGGTTATGTGGCTATTCACCAACTCCAAGAGCTCTGCCATGGTATTAGGGCATACGTGAATAGGCCTCAGCAGATGTCATTGGTAGAGCTTTCCTTGCTCTCAACTTTGGCAACTCCTCTTTGAATTACAAATATAGAAGACCAAGGTAACATCTAAAGTCAGTGGCATGATCTACTCTCATTGCACCTCATAGAATGTTTAATCTAGAAATGTTGGTGGTCTCACATTACTTAGGCATAGCTTTCAAGAGAAAAGAAAATGGAGAAGATGACTTAACAACTAAAAAAAAGGAAGAGAGCCCCCTCTCCCTTGAGAATGAACTCTCATATTTATATGTTCTGGAATGGCAGAGCCAATGAAAAGTTACATAAACGACTACATAGAGAGAAAGGCTAAAGAACCTTGAATTACACTATTACTTTTGTTGGCGTAGTTCGAGACGTCACAAAAATGAGATTGTTTGAAGAAGATACATTTGTCATATCGAATTATGATGATTCGAAGTGTCTTCAAATTAAGGCAAGTTGATTGAAGTAATTGAGCTATCAACTTGTATTCTCTTTGAATATACATGGAACATTCTTATTTGGATCATGTTTTTGAAATATTACTATGTTCTGTTTATTCTCAGTTGTTTATTAATATACATTAAGTTAAATTAAACATAACTACAAGGTTTAGTTGTTGGATATGTAAATATATAGAAGTTGGGTGGCCTTCATATAAACTCCCCAAAAAATATTTTATGGTATTTAGAAGATAGTAGAATATATATATATATATATATAAATACTTTAAATATTAATATGTGAATAAACTAATAAAATAAAAGTTTGATTATTTCATTTGATCGGGTGGTCCGGTCGGCTTTTAAATTTCCGTAAATCCCGAACCATAACCCTAATTCCTCCTTCGCAGTCACCATAAGGACTCACGGTCGTCTACTCCCTCGCTCGTGCTGGTAGACGGCGAGCGGTTGTGTTCCAGTTAAGTTCTTCATCTGTGTTTTCAATCTGTTCCTGTTAAGATCTTCGGCAGTGTTTTCTATCTTCTATATGTTTACGCTATTTTTTTTTCCTTATATTTCTTTGTCAATCTACAAGGTATATAGCGGGGTGAGTTGAATGGTTTCCATGGGAAGTAATGGCCGCATGCCGCTTAATATGCGTAGGGCACTTCCAGGTCCGGGAATGTTCCACCCAGAGCCTTTTGGTCCTGGTGTTCGTCCGCCACTCGGCGCTTTGCCTCATGTGCTTCCGCCAGATGTTATTGAACAGAAGCTTGCTGCGCAGCATATGGAGATGCAAACGCTTGCCAGCGAGAACCAAAGGCTAGCAGCTACTCATTCGGCTTTGAGGCATGAATTAGCAGCGGCTCAGCATGAGCTGCAGAGGTTGCAAACGCATATGTCCGCTGGAAAATTCGAGCATGAGCAGAAGATGATGGCGATGCTCGATAAATTTGCGAAGATGGAAGCTGACATTAGAGCTACTGAGCCTCTTAAGGTGGAGCTACAACAAGCGCATGCAGAAGCTCAGGGCTTGTTTGCAGCTAGACAGGAGCTGATTTCTAAAGTGCAGGAATTGACCCTGGATCTGCAGAAAAGTCATGGAGATGCACAACAGATTCCCTCTTTGATATCCGAATTAGATGTTCTAAGGAAGGAGTATCAGCATTGCAGGTATTGACTAGTGTGATTAGTTTCAGTTATATTTTTAATGCTGTTTCTATGCGATGATGGGATGCTCTAGCATTGTGAAACCACTTCTTATGCAGTGATACTTATGATAATGAAAGAAAATTGCGAATTGATCATCATGAGTCACTTCAAGTTATGGAGAAGAACTATGTTTCAATGCTTGGGGAGGTGGAAAAGCTTCAGAGGGAATTGGTTAATGCTGCTCACGCAGATAAGACAGGTACATATGCTTGATTACTCTGTTTTTTGATATTTTTCTGGCCTATTTATTGCCATCATTTAAATCTTTTGGCGTTTACATACATGCCAGCCAATTCTTATTTATTTACATATCTAACAGTTAAATTTTAATTTTAACATTTATACCATCCAAATCATTCATAAAAAATACCACTGTTTTAACTTTAAAAAAGTGAAATGCACCTTTTTCATGCATGACTAAGGTGGCATCAATGTAAAAGCTGAAGTTTAGGTGTTAAATATGCGAATACATAATAATTGAGTGGTATATATGTGAATCCTCTTTTTCATGCATAGGTAAGGTGGCATCTATGTATAAATTGAACTTTTGGTGCTAAATATGCAAACACATAAGAATTGAGTGTTATATATGTAGATCCTCCTGAAATATTTTACACCTCTATTTTTCTTGATTCACTTAGGGGGTTCATATGGTAGCAATGTGGGATACAAGGAGAATGAGTCCTCCCGACAACATGCTGTTGGGCAAAATGCCTACGAAGATGGCTATCGAGCTCCCCAGGCAAGCTTTTTTTTATTTTTACCTTCATAAAGCTTTTTATTCTTGGTCTTGTTTCTTGATTATCTTGGTTTAAGAAACATTCCCAGTATTTAACTGCAGGCTCTGTGGTTTTTTGTGATTCATTGATTTATTTATTAGTGTCGTTTATGAGATATTTATTGAGGCATGGATTCTTCAAGAAAGGAGCATTAGCATCTAGCTATGTTGATATTTAGTTTCTTGTTGATTGTAATCACACACGCACACACACACATGCATTTTTATTCTTTTGTGTCAACTAGACTATCACCTCATAGCAAACCAATACTGTATATTTGTGTCATTTAATTTCAACATTCTATTTTATTTTGGAAAATATGCTTTGATGGATTCACTTGTTATGCTCACTCCATGATTCTCTTACAGTTGAGAAGAGTGTTTGAGTGAATTTCGATTACTTTTTGCTAATGCTAAAGCATTTTTTTAAGCTGTGATGTTGGAACAAGGCTGGTGACAATGATGTTACTTTTTTTGTTAATGATGATGAGTAATATTTTTTTTAACTAGAGGAGTCATAGCAATATGTGATAAGAGCGTAATCCTGTGATTTACCTTTGGGATTTTCTGTGAATTAAAGAAAAAAGAATGGAGGATTAAGATATCCTTGAATTGAGTTTTTGCAATTCACTTTCTCATTCACTTCAGGCATCTTTTAAATGGCATCGTAAAAAATGATTGAAAATTTACATTTAAATGGAATTGATAGTTGCTAATCTATTGGGATGTATGCTGAAATGCATAATTCTTCACAGTAAATCTGTCTTTTTAAGAACAGTGGCATTGAAAGGGGATCGTTGGAGTTGACTAAACTAATTTCTTATCTTGTTGCCTATTTTCCTCTTTTGCACGCATCTGAAAATGTAAAATGGACTATTGATTTTTGTATTCTCCAAACAAATGGAATTAATAGCAACTTGTTAATGAACTATGCTGATATCTATTTCATAATATTTTTATTTAAGCGTTTTCCATTAAGTCTTAAAACTATCTCCTATTTCTTCAAAAATGATTTTTTTTAGTTACAAGAATATGTGGGAAGTGTTGTCATCTTCATAACTTGTAATTTGCATTAAATGGTACATGTCCAATTTTAATTTTTTTCTTAGGTTAGATTTCACTTATTAGAAGATGCTTGATCATCGTTTGAAGGTTCAATCTTTTCATATGAATTTCATTAGTTCTTTTAAATATTACTTGATTTTTTTAACGAGGGTTGAGGATTTAGAGAAAGAAACTTTTATTGCATGATTTGCTGATGGTATGTTTGAGATGCGAGTTCTCAGATTCTTGAACTGTTCGAACAACCATCTATCTTATGACGAATTAATTAGATTACATGCTAGTCTTTTCATAGATCACTATAACAATGAAGAGTTTTTCTTAGTGGAGATGCATTAATTATTTTTTTCTTGATGTGACAAGGATTGAATGTTTACTAATCCCAACATTGAATAGTGTAGCTCATTAATAATATCCATCATATATCTTGATAACTTCATCCTTGACGACAGGGTTTATCCATCTAGATTCTCCCTTTTATGGTTCATTCATTAAGCTACTATTTTAGTAATCAGAGCAAAAGCATGTCCTTCTTTAAGCTACTATTTATCATGTGTCTATGCTGCTTAATTTATTTATTTTCAAGGTTTACTAGGTTGAGTAACTGGGTTGGTTGGTATAAGTAGTGTATCCAATATTCTTCATTGTATGGAAGAGCTTCATGAAGGAGTAAGTGCTTTCAGATTCATATCCTATGTCATTTGATTAAATGGTGTCTCAAATACTTTAAGAGTGGTAGAAGATTCTTATCCAATATATGTTCAAAAGAAAAAAAATTGAATTACCTAGAAGAATTAATACAAATGTTATCTTTTAAAGAATGAATTTTTATTGGAGGAGATTTAAATGAACATGTTTGTAGTGGTAAAAGTTTTTTAAAAAAATAATGATGACTACGATTTTGGAGTGATTAATGAAGAATGTGGTATCATATTGGAGTATCGCTAGTACTTTATTTAAGAAAAGAGATTAGCATATTATTACTTATAAGAATGAATTTAATAAAACACAATATGATTATTTTTTTATGAGAAAAAGTAGTTTTCGAGAATTTAAAGATGATAATATAAATGGAGCCATTGTTGTGAAGGTCCAAGTCATCAAGCGTAAATTTCTAGTTGGGCGACATGGGTACAAGAGTTAATTGAGGATGCTGAACATTTGATGACTCTTGAGGAGGGAGAAAGAAAAGCATTGGCTTATGAATGTTAACATCAATGGAAGTGTGTAAATGCTGGTAAGAATATCTTAACATTAATATATGTTTTTTGATAGCAAGATTACAAAACAAATATTTATCGAATGATACAAGAGATCTGTCATGCGATTATTAGACAAACAAATCAAACAACCAAATATTTTTGGTGTAAGAGAAAATGAGGGTTGGCTAAAATATAAAAGAGAAATAAATGAAAGATTATCAAAGAAGGGATGAAATTTGATTTATGTGATAGGTGATCAAGATGATATCACCCTCCCAATTGTTGAGAAATATTCATATGAAACAGTAAAGTCTGGGCAACAAATTTAGCCATCATCGTTATGTTGAGATTTTTAGGAGCAAGAAGATTGATGAATTATATCATTGCTAGAATACATAGTTTGAAATTGGGTTTGTTTAAATTTCAGAGTATTGTTAGTGCATAAAATTTGGGTGAATGTAGAGAATTGAACTTTTATTTACTGTTAAAAAAGTTTAAAATACTTATTTTGATCAAAATTTGAGCACTAAATTTATAGAAAACGAAAGTAAGTAATAAATGTGACAAGATATTGAAATATTAGGTTTGAACAAAACCAAAAACCCAAATATCTAGGTGAACAAGATAAAAAAAGAAAAAAAAATTCAAGGATTAATAGAGGAAGG
>NEWO01000008.1:2958393-2989151 GCA_003013225.1 Phalaenopsis aphrodite
TTATTTAATTTACGTACTTTATTTTCTGCATATTTCCTTTTATTTGTACCGTACTATACTTTGCTACATGTCTCATGCACTTTCCTATCACATTTTACAACATAGTCTTTTTGTCTGTTCTTTGTTGAATTTTATACCTTTACCAGGATTCATGCTTTAGTTGCTACCTTTCTAGTATGTTTGTGCAATCCCCTAGGATAGGCCGTTCGATGCATGATTTTTTTTTATTATTCTCTCTTCTCTCTCTCTTTTTCTCGGAACGAAACGACAACGTGGTCGGTTGACGATTCATCTCCAGACAACGGTCGAGACAACAATTGAAGACGAAAAGATGAGCTTATGTAGAACCTCGATAGATTTAAATAACATACTCATAGAATGTTGAGGTTGTTCGTTTGGCACGACGTAAATCCTCTCATTATCTTTTAGGATTTTCTACGATTTTTATATCGTATGATATAAGTCCTAAACTTTTTAGGATTCCGAGGTCGTCGTTTAGTATAACATAAATCCTCACATTTTCCTCGGGCTATTTGCATATGATATACAGATATAAGTCCCAAATATCTAAATAATTTGCAGGACTGAAACATCAATTAATTTCTCTTTCAAAGATGTAAAGCCAAACCATAGGTTAGTTTGAGATGTTACTGAATCTTCTTCAGTATCTTCGACATCTCCTACTTTTCGTTCCTTTGGATTCTGAAAATAACTGTTCCTATTTGAATCTATCCCATTTGATTTTTCCTATGAACAATCGTGGAAACTTGAACGTTGAATTCTTGAAGACAAAACCTCTGATCATTATCGAGAGTTTTCTTAGGTAACTTCGGTTGTCTAAGATGTAATTAACTATAAGAGCTTGCTCCTATAGGGAATTTAAGAAACCAAATTAATCTAAACCCTATCTAATCTATATATTAGATAGGGAAATTTGTCGTCTATAAATTTCACATACCAAAATAGAGTCATAAACTTTTAAGTTTAGATAGTTAAGCCTACCGATAAGTGATACGTTCATCCTTAAAGATGATATATTATTTATGGTATCATGTTTAGCTATTTAAACTATTAAATATATGAGATCTATTCAGTCTTATTATTTTCCAAAAATAAAAGATACCATTTTCTCAAAATTAAAATTATATTGTATATATATATATTAAATTCCAAACTTAAAATTTTAAAATCTTATTATCGAAAGAAAGAAAAAAAAAACCGACAGTTTCATATGAAAAAACATATATTTATAGATCTACTCAAGGAACTACATAGACATGATAGACTCCAAGGCTTCTCAAGAATGACCTCAAGATAAGTGTTAGCAATAACCCTCTACATTTTATCACAGAATTAATCAATGAAGGGAGCAATGGAGCGATTCATGCATTTATCGGAGACAATGAGTATATATTTCACAGTGGGTTTGAACACTCTTATCAGTTTTGTTGACAAAGATTACTAAGCCAGAGGATGCAACATTCAAGACAACTCTAATGAAGATTGCAAATGACCCGCGATATATGACATTTTTAAGGTAAAATTTTTTAACATATTTCATTCAGACGTCAAACTGACTTGCACGACTATCACCGCTTTATGTATTTGATGGAATTGTATTGGAGCAATTGATGAAACCTACGTGGATCCTAAGGAAGTAATACTGAGAAGGTCGCATGCATTGGACGGTGTGGATTAGCCACACAAGATGTGATGGTCGTATGTGACTTCAACATGTGCTTTACTTTTGTGATGGCTGGTTGGAAAGGCAGTGCATATGATATTCATATTTTTGCTTTTGTGACAAGAAAACAAAGACATGACTTCTCATACCCACCTCCAAGTTCGTAAAGATATCAACCACATTTAGTTTTCTTTAGTTTGTTACTAATTATGGTATTTGTGATAGATAATTATTACTTGGTCGATGCTGGATATCCTTTACAGAGGGGGTATTTGAAGCCATTTCTAGATAAGAAGTATCACATTCCTGATTTTGATAGATCTAGTGGTGTTGCTCATGACAAGGACGTATTTAACAAAAGACACTCCTCCTTACGTGGTATAATTGAAAGACCATTTGGGGTGTGGAAGAAGAAATGAGTCATACCACGTGATATGCTGACGTATTCATTTTCAAAATAGGTGTAAATTGTAGTGGCCACGATAGTGCTCTATAACTAAATTTGATGGTATCATTATCGAGCTAATGTAAACTTCAGCATGGCTGATGATGACCACTTATAGGGCCCGACATAAGCTTTTGAATATCACGTAGGACAATCTATACCATAGTCATAAGTAGAATCATAGGAAGGTTATACCCAAGATGGTAAATGTGCCGCAGAAATGGCTAATTTGAGAGAGCAGATTACAGATGCCATTGTTGGATGTTGATTGGACTACTCTTGTTTATTTTATAAAGTCTATGTTTATTTTATGTCACTTGTATTATTGATATTTTAGATATTGTAAATTTTGTGTTATTTGTAATTGTTTTTTCTCCTTTTTAAATTCCTTTTCATTCTTTTTATTGTGGGTTTGAGAGGTCCAGGACAAGATGTTCGACCTTGTGGGTTATTTTAGATGGCCTAGTAGTCACTGTTAGTTGGTGTCACATGTGAAATTTTGATAAAGGCAACCAAATTCCTCTTTTCTTTTCATTGTTGAGGTTTTTGAGGTACCTTTGGATTGCCTTTTTTTGGTGATATGCAAATGTGACACACATGAACTTGATATTAACTGAGCTAAAGACAACTAAGAATCCTTGTTTTAGAAGTTATGTTATCTTCTTGTTATGACATGTTTGGTGGGGTTGGTGCACATAGTTCTCTGAGACCTCGCACCCGCACAAAACTATAATTGATTACTGTTTTTTATCAATTTATGAAGTCCATGTTTATTTTATGTTCCGTTGATTATTGATATTTTAGTATTGTAAATTTAATACTGTTTGTAATTATTTTTTCTCTTTTTTTGATTGCTTTCATTTTTTTGTGAGTTTGTGAGGTCCATGATGAGTCGTTTGACCTTGTGGGTTCTCTTGGATTACCCATTAGTCGTTGTTGGTTGGTGTCACGTGTGAAATTCCGATAAAGGCAACCAAGTTCTTCTCTTCTTTTCAATGTCGTAGTTTTTGAGGTACTTATGGATGACCTTTTTTTAGTGATATGCCTATGCAACGCAACACACACGAGCTTGGTATTAAGTGAGCTAAAGGAAATAAGAACCATTTTTCTTACAAGGTCTGTTGTCTTCGTGTTGTGACATATTCATTGGTTGGTATACTTTGCTCTCTGAGACCTCGTGACTACAAAAAACTATAATTAATTACTTCTTTTAGCAATTTCAACTTCTGTTATAACTAATGAATTGTCTTTTGAATCATTCAGGAAAGATGAGCTCCAGAATTTCAGGGGTCTTCTGATGAGTACTTTGCCACTGTANATATTGTAAATTTTGTGCTATTTGTAATTGTTTTTTCTCCTTTTTAAATTCCTTTTCATTCTTTTTATTGTGGGTTTGAGAGGTCCATGATGAGATGTTCGATCTTTTGGGTTAGTTCAGATGTCCTAGCAGTCATTGTTAGTTGGTGTCACATGTGAAATTTTAATAAAGACAACCAAATTCCTCTTTTCTTTTCATTGTTGAGGTTTTTGAGGTACCTTTGCATTGCCTTTTTTCGGTGATATGCAAATGTGACATACACGAGCTTGATATTAACTTAGCTAAAGGCAACTAAGAATCCTTATTTTAGAAGTTATGTTATCTTCTTGTTATGACATGTTTGGTGGGGTCGGTGCACATAGTTCTCTAAGACCTCACACCCGCACAAAACTATAATTGATTACTGTTTTTATCAATTTATGAAGTTCGTGTTTATTTTATGTTCCGTTGATTATTTATATTTTAGTATTGTAAATTTAATATTGTTTGTAATTATTTTTTCTCTTTTTTTATTGCTTTTCATTTTTTTATGAGTTTGTGAGGTCCATGATGAGTCGTTCGACCTTGTGGGTTCTCTTGGATGGCCCATTAATCTTTGTTGGTTGTTGTCACGTGTGAAATCCTGATAAAGGCAACCAAGTTCCTCTCTTCTTTTCAATGTCGAGGTTTTTAAGGTACTTATGGATGACCTTTTTTTAGTGATATGCATATGCAACACACACGAGCTTGGTATTAAGTGAGCTAAAGGAACTAAGAACCATTTTCTTACAAGTTCTGTTGTCTCCTTGTTGTGACATATTCATTGGTTGGTATACTTTGCTATCTGAGACCTCATGCCTACAAAAAACTATAATTAATTACTTCTTTTAGCAATTTCAACTTATGTTATAACTAATGAATTGTCTTTTGAATCATTCAAAAAAGTTGAGCTCCAGAATTTCAGGGGTCTTCTGATGAGTGCTTTGTCACTGCATACTACATAATTTTCTATTGATGTCATGTCAAGCACATAACTACAGGAGACAGTTCTACAGATGCCCGTTGTGCATCACAGATAAGTGAGACTTCTTCCAGTGGGCAGACAGTCCGACAGATTCTACTACAGATAGTGATCTCGGATAAATCGTATCCTTAAAGGAAGACGTAGCTCGTGACATACGTTGTCTGGATTTTAAAGTTAATATTATCATATTTGTAATTATAATTTTAATTTTTTTTATCAAACATTCTCACTGTTAAGTGAGATCTGTATCTTATTATTTGTACTGTTCTGAAGTCGTTTTTTGTTTTTCAAGTATCAAATACATTGTTATGATAACTCAATTGCAAATAATATTAATGCACATACACATATCACAAAAAAAATGATCATCCAGAAGTAACTCAAAAACCCCATCATCGAAAGGAAGAGATGAACATGATTGCATTTATGAGGATTTCACATATGACACCAACAAACAGTGACTAAACAGGTGATCCATAAGTATCTCAAAAACCCTAGCATTAAAAAGAAAAGAAAAACGTTATTGACTTTATGAGGATTTCACATGTGACACTAACCAACAGTGTCTGAGAGACCATCCAGAGGAACTCACCAAGTTGAACGTCTCATCGTGGACCCTACAAACCCACACAAAAAAAGAACAAAAGTAATCAAAAAAGGAGAAAAAGTAATTGCAAAAAAAAAAAAAACTAACAATATCTTGAAAATCAATATTACATGGAACATAAGTTAACATGAAGTTTATTAAAAAAATAAGAATCATCTAATCAACAACCAACAATGGTGTTTGTGATCCGCTCTCGCAATTCAATCATTTATGCGGCATCCTCACCATCCTGGGTGTAACCTTCATGTGTCTCTACCTCTGATTGTGGTATAGATTGACCTATGTTAAATTCAAATGCTTCTGGTGGGATGTGCATTTGATCATCTTCAGCCATGTTGAAGTCTGCATCCATTCAAGAATGATGCCATCAAATGTAGTTATTGAGTGTCGTCGAGTGTAGTTGTAAAAAGAAATGAATCAAACCCATCAAAGCAAGTCAAAAGGTTGCACAATATGAAAACCATAAAAACTTCATACGAAAATAAAACAAACAACTAAGGTCACTTTCAACTCAGAGGAAAAAAATGGCAAAGCTAATTTGAAGAGAAAAAAGACCACCATAACTCTAAGAACAAGCCATGAATCAAAACACTTTTCAAAGCTGTTTAACCCAAAAGCTCTAAAATTAGCCAAACTCTAAATAATAAAGAAAGTATAAAAAATTCCTTTATGCTCATCCAAAGCTCCATCCAATGAAAAAAAAACATCAACTTCAGATGTAGAAAGACAAAGTTTAGTTAAGAAGCACTCTACATAGAACAATAAGAGAAACAACAACTCCCAAACATAGAACCAGTTTAAAGAGGCTCCACAAAGGAAACAATTTTTCTAACAAATCAATAACTTGGGTAGAGAATATTAAAGATTATAAAGTTCATTTAATTAAAGAGGAAAATATTTCTTAATTTTCCATCTCTAACTCTTTTCTTCCATGAGAACTATGAAGGAATATGCACTGCCAAGAGAAAAAACCTCTCTCCTTAACTCAACATGTGTAAAAACACATTCAAAAAATAGTTATTTATGACTTTCAAGCTCAACACCACAAAGCACACAACTTTATGGAACCAATAATATAAACAACTCCAAATTATAGATTTAAGGAACCAAAGTTTGCTAATAAATGAAAACATTTTACCTTTCAAACCCAATAACTGATACCCCCTCTAATTTAGGTGTTTTAGCACTCTTGGGTCTCACACAAGTGTACGTGTTATATCAGTAATATCATATTCTTGAGTCTGGAATATTAATCCCATAGGGAGTGAGGAAATTATACTTAAGAGAAATTCTAGCCTACTAGGATTAATTCTTAGTATGGAGTCTAAATTAGGTTAAAGCTTTACAAACTAATACTACAATAATGCAATCAATTTTATATGTTAAATCCTATAGAAACCTTACTTAAGTGAATTGGTGATTATCAAGATAAAGAGTTACCCTCCCTTGTAATGAGATAAGTAGTGTGTATGAACACAATATTTAGATTTTTAATTGATGAAAGTGACAAATAGGAGCATTTGTCTTCTTGTATAAAGAAGTTTAGTTAAACTGGTTTTAATTCCTTTAACCCTAACTTGAACCCATCCAAGATTATTTCACTACTTTTGCTTCATTCAATAGTTTAATCTTTGTACTCTAATTATTCCTCCATAGCTCTCTCGATTCATTATGAATTAATATATGTTTTAACTAATCATTTGGCCAGAATGAAAAGTGAATTAATCATGAAAGAGTACACATCACATTAGAATTTTAAAACAAATTCTAAAAGCATCCTACAATCCTACACAACCAACCTATTCATCACAAGAGAAAGGTAAGAAGAAACTACTCACAATGCATGAAAAAAACACCACAAATCATCTTTTAAAACAAAGCAAATCCACTAGAATTGTGTTTTCAAACATTACAATATAAAATATAACGCAATACTTAGCTTTTTCCTTTGTAAAAAGTGATGAAGACTCCTCCACAAAGGATCCTCAAATGCCTTCTACAATGCTGAGTATCTCCCTCACACAATCTCTCAATCCTCACCTATATCTTGAAGTAATTATCAAAGAAAATTCAAATTTCTACCCTAAGAACTCCTAAAGATTTCCCCGAGGACTTCAATAGCAATTAACACTATTATCCCCTTCTTCTTCTTCTTTTTCTTCTTCTGTTCCATCTCTAAATACGCCCATGTAAGCTTCTACTAACTCCTTGGATCTTGTGAAGCAATTGCAAAAAATTGTTCCAGGTAGTTATGGTGCCTAGGTGCCATAGGGCCTGCGCCTTAGCGCCAAGCTTTCTGTTTGCGCAAGAGGGTAGTTGTGGCTGGGCACCACAGGGCTAGCACCAAGGCATTTAGAGGAGAGCCTTAAAGCCCAAAGGATGGTGCCTAGGCACCAGTGCTCCAATTCACCTCCGCTTCGCTCCATTTCTTCTCCACTTCATTGAGATATAAGAGAAATCACACAGCACACAACCACACACATCCACAACCCCAACACAACCACCATCCAACCAAGCCCCACACAACACACAACCACTCACACACCCACAACCCTTCCCAAACCTCAAAGATGCACCCACAACTCACACAACCACTTCACACACACAGAGAGCACCCAACCATATAGATAGCCACAATCACCGCACAAAGCACCAAAGACCACACATAACATCCAATCACAACACAAGTAGAGCACCCAAGGCCATATTCAATTGCATATTATTGAAAAAACCCAACTCATTATGAGACAAAAGTTGTTCTTTGAAATAATAGTCCCCAAAATAACCCTGAACACATCCAACAACAACAATTACAAAGCTTTTATCCGACAAAAAGAAGCTTTTATCCCAAGTTATCAATTTGGAGCAACAAAAAAATGTGTGTAGGTCAAGCCATATGAAAGATAATAAATTTAGCAAATTAACGTATTTTTTATTAGCAATTTAATGTAGGAGAAGACTCAAAGGAAAATGAAAAAAAAAGAGTGAAGTTCCTCCATCTAAGCTCGACATAACTTATCTGAACAATAACTCCAAATCGAAGCAAAGAAACTTTGAACAAATCCTCATCAAATCTCAAACAGAACTTCTCTAAACAAGATCATAAATGAGAAATCACAGATCACAAATCACCAATTTGTAAGATCTCACAACAAATTGCAAAATAGAGAGCCAAAAATCGCATGAGGGAAGCCACCATTCCATTGACAATCACATAGATTTACAGAGCCAAAAATCACATGAACTTACAAAGCAAATTAATGGGAGCGCCGAGTGAGAAGGGAGAGGAGAAGGGCAATGTAAGAGCAAGAAAGAAATGGGTGAGGGAGATAGATCGCTGCTAGGGATAACTAGAAAGATGTGGGATCGAGAGCGTTTGGGAGTGCAGCAGTGTAAAAGTTCATGAAAGGAATACGGGCCACGGGGTCAATCATGCGGCGCGTTTGATAAAAAAATGATTAGGATTATTACGATAATCCCACACGACACAGTTTCCAAATGCTCATAGCCACATTTTCAAACCGCGCCCGCAACCATAAGATCCCCCAAATAGCCCTGATGTTGCACCCTTGCTTATAACCACAACGAAGAGAATAACTACTCTTGGAAGAAAGTGATTGTAATGACTTCTTTGCTTTCCCGAAGCAAAGTGGTTTTTTTGGGAATTAAGAGATACTTAGGTGACTTAGCACACATATGCTTTGATAAAACTTAAATTAAATAATATAAAATTCTTATTTATGCTAATGCATTTTATTTACTGCACATTTTAAAACTTACTTTATTTATTGAATAACCTTCTCATTAAAGAAAATCATTTACAATGCAATTCTTATAGCAAGTGTCTAATTAAATTAGAAGTTCACAAAAAGAAAAAAAAAATACCAATCCTCTTAAGTCAACTACTAGAATGAGTTATATTATCTTTGATGTTTACTCAAACTAGGTACATCTATAAGTCATTGTACTTAATTGACCCAAGTTGTATGTGGTAAAGGATAACTAATAATAGTAAAATGAATCTTCAAGGCTTCTTAAACAAGTTTTTGGATAATATCACTCGTAGTAACTTCTACTAGAATATTTTCTGACTTGGTAAAGAATTCTTACCTGACATTAATTCTTGACAATACATTTCTCTTTCTCTGTTTTCTTTATTCATATATTAGTTTCATAACAATTTGGTTCAATTGCTAATTATGGGATGTTATATGATTTAAAAGAATTACATGATCAACAATCTAAATGGCCATCTTGCCAAGTTCTAGCATTACTTTTTAGAGGAGATTGAAGATGTAAGTAAATTCTCCAACTTTTTAATCTATTGCTCATTTTTATCCTATTTTTACATTTCTATTTTCATCAAGAAAGGTAAAATTATTATGTTTTATGACCCCCACTGTGACAAAGTCTACTGAATTTGTAATAATAGTAGAGCAAACAATTTAAAAATAAAACATAAAAGGAAAAATAAGAAAAAAAAATGTAAAAAAAAAAGAGGACAAATATGAAGAGAGAAAGAATAATGTCATGATATATCTTGTTCTCTATTTATAAATTCCTAAGAGATACTAATATGTATAAAACTATCAGATTAGCATCATCAATGATATGATAGCTCACTAATATTCTCTTATTTTTTTTTCCTAAATATATCCAAAAAGACAATGGAATTGAAGAACTAAATATTTATTCAAATATCATAAAAAATTTGTTAATGTAAAAAAAGTACGACTCAGTCAATCATGATCAATCCTAATCTATTGTGATAGAAAGGTTTACTCCATATGATCACTAATAAATCAACACTCAATTGTTTAACAAGGTGTGGTAAGTTTCATGGGAGACTAATTAGTTAATCCAAGCTCAATTAGCAAATTCTACTAATCAAGCTTGAGAGTTATCATTTAGAAGGGCACACCTTAATGGATCAACCAAACCATAAGAGCAAATAATTAAAGCATTTTAACAAATCTCCAGACTTTATTTAGTCATGGTGATGTCGGGTAAAGGCTTCATATTAACTATTTCTTTACTTAAAAAGTTAATATGTATTATTTATGTATTATTTACCCACAAGCTAAGTTTGCTTTATGGCAAATACTTGTGGAACATTTCACTAATTACATTGGATATATGTTGTTTTGCATTTTGATGCTATGCCTTAACTTCAACCTAAAGTTAAGAAGGTAAGCTTAATACATTCAATCACTTGCTTATAAGGTACTTTTGGCAATTCAATGAATTCACAGTTTGTTTCATTCATATTTTTTTTCCTAATTTTTCTCTTTTAAAAACTTTCCGAACTTCTAAATAAAAATCTTATGCTACACAAAACGATAATTTACGTTATTGAGTTTATATATATATATTACAAAAAGGAATGGCCTGGGGCTATGATACGAGTCTCGGTCATTTCTCATGCTCCTATAATTAGAGTAGCACACCCTACACTCGGGGGGAATCAAATGCCAGACTAGTGGGGACTTCCAACTGACAAACAAATTCCCCACCAACTGATCTGAGTACGTGACACACACACACATCGAAATATTACGTGTGGACAGATAGATGCAAATAGATGTGAATTTGGTGGTACTGTGATGATATTGTAAATGTGATATTGTGATTGCATTCATCATAATACCACTAATTCACACATACAAATATCAAACGCAATATTCGCTCCACACAGAGAGAATTATGATTAAGTTTGTGATAGAACTCTTCTTAAGCTAGCAATGGTGTAGCTCTAAAATTTGTATTAGTGGCTGATAATCATGTTTATCCTGCATAATTACAATAAACGAGTGCCATTTGCAGGAAAAAAGAGGTAGAATTACATGCATTGTTTTCAAAACCAGCCTTCATGATTTTTTAATTGCCTTCATATTTATGACACATAAAGACGTCAATGGCCTTCCCCAACTTGTAATTATTTTATATAATCATGAAACTGTCAGTAAACATTTACGTGTTATTGGTTTCTCCGAAGCTGCTCATGGCACCATAAATGGTCGTTGCTTATATGGCCATTCAACTTAATTAATACATGAAATTTTCTGGCCGGCAATTTAATAGTTTTGTATATGATTTCAACGTCATGGATGAATATGAAATTAGAATTCCATATCCAAGTTGCTTTCTATTGATGTTGAATGTGATTTATGGGGCACTGTTGCATGGTTGTTGAAGAGAGCACATCAGGTTGTTCATGGACAAGGACAAATGGAAGGAGTTGACACCAACCTATGGCCATGGATGTAATTGGTACCAGTAGTATTTCGGCATGAATTTGTTGACAATGTTGATGAAAGGAAAGTTCATACTCTGATCAATAAAGAAACTATTTATTTTGATGTGGGTGGTAATTAGTTTAGGTTCCGTTTGAAAGAACTTTGTCGTTCGGGGAAGCTACTTTAAAAGTCTGGTGGTGGAACGAGCGTTGCCATTTGAGTTCTGAAGCTGCAAAAAAGTGAAGTTCGGGTGAAATAATTTTGAGAGGCGTCGTGAGATGCTGCTTTAGCAAACGAAAATAAATCCATGTGTTGGCTGGCGTACACAGAAACCGAATGGAGCTTGAAATTGCTTGTTTGTTTTTAAAATCTTTAAACATCGAGGTTTCAGATGAAATTTATGATTCATTACATTATAGTGGCTTATGAAAACTCTATAGTTAAAGAACATTTTTCAAGCATTATATTCTTAATAACACTTCAATATTCTTATGGATGATGTTTCCTTCTTTTAAAATGATATTAATGAATAAAACAATGCTCAAGTTATTATATATTATTATCATTGGAATAACATAACTAAAAATTGTCTACTTACAATTCAATTCCA
The DNA here is from genome assembly GCA_003013225.1 of Phalaenopsis aphrodite. Classification (NCBI taxonomy): domain Eukaryota; kingdom Viridiplantae; phylum Streptophyta; class Magnoliopsida; order Asparagales; family Orchidaceae; genus Phalaenopsis; species Phalaenopsis aphrodite. The sequence goes on from NEWO01000008.1 coordinate 2,970,297, forward strand.
CAAGTGTCATCATTATGACAATGGATTTCTTTTTCTAATGGCTAGGAATGATATATTATTAATTAAATAAGAAATACAATATATGATACTTTGTATATGATGAAGTACAAGGTACCCTTAAAGAAAATATGGAATTAAAAAGTCATGACTTGAAAAAATTTTCAAAGTAGACAATAACATAAATAGTAGAATATAGTTTGTAGTAACCAATCACAGATTCATATGAATCATATTTTCATGATTTTAATTGACCAAAGCAGCTTGAAATCACAAAATTAGGATTTAATTTTTCTTTTTTTTATCCTTTTCACACTGACTGTGAGAGAGAGGTGAAATGAAGCCCTCATTTTGGATGGACACATGACCATCATATATTAGAGATCTATATAGAAATATAATCTATATCAAACTCTATTCTCGCTATTATCTATGATATGATTAGTAGAAATATTGAAATTATTTTCTTTATTATTATATGTAATATTTGACGAAGGAATATGTATCATTCTCCATTGAGTGGATGATTCGTTCATGCCATTAGGAAAAAGTTGAGTTTCAAAAGGAGAAGAATTGATGAGAGTCCCTTTATTAAAAGCATGAGAAAAAAAAACTTCCTTTTTTTTTAAAGGGGAAAAGAAAGAAAACACCTCATTTGAAGAGAACCCATTCGGAACAAGCTTCAGTACATCAAATGCATCCTTAAAATTAAAATTAATATTACTTTTTCATAAGAAGATGAGTTATGGCAAAAGAGATAGCAATGATTTTTAGTAAATGAAACCCCCTTAAAGCTAGCCATTGGCTAGTAACTATTTTCTTTAATAACAATTCAAATTTTCTCCTTATAAACCATAAATTTATAAGTTTCTAGCAACCCTCATGCTGGATTTGTGTTATAACCTTACTAAATCAAAAGAAGTATGAAAGTCTAGAGAGAGATGAGATAGAGAAATAAAAAATTGACTGTCAAAACTCAAATAGTATAGTGTTTGTCCCTAAAATTAGAATTATTTCTCTTTGAAATCATCAATTCATAAGTAGTGATACGTGGTATTTCATGCTAAGAAAATACTATGAAATGAGATTTGTTAGTAATAATTAAAAAAATATAGGATGCATGTAGCCTCTATAAAGTCTCTAACTTGTATCAGTACTCAATCGCTCAATGTAGAGAATTTCTTGTATCTTTTAGAAGTATGAGTTGATTAACATCTTTAACATAAGCATCTACCTATTTTGAATTGATCATATAAGTAAAAAAAGTAAACGTTATTCTTTGTTCATCACTTTGGTAAATTAAGATTTTTTAATGTTATCTTCTTTAGCTTATCAAACCTTATAAGAAGAAAATTTGTGTAATAATGGACATTTAAAGCATGCCAAAATTATAAATTAGAATTCAATGAAGAGTTAATATAAATTTATGTTCATAGATTTTGACATTTATAACATTCTATTGTGTAATTGTGGTATGGTTTTTGATAAATTGCTTTTTTCTCACAAGAAAAGTGTTCATTGTAGCTATTCATATTTTTTTCATTTTCTCATCATTTGTTATTTAGGATCTGCAACTATAATGGATGCATCCTTAAGATTTTTAAAATGCTAATGAGTCAGTTATTGTCAAGGTAAGAAAGTAGCTTCCCACGACCATCCTTCAATTAGGTGATTTGATTACTGTCGTTAAAACTCTCTCGATGAGTTTTCTAATGATCTATATAAAAGAATATGTTCCTTGAATCCCAATGTTTACAGAATGACCATCCATTTGATTTATCCTCCAGATCCTTAGTTCTAGAAGGATTCAATAAGGAATTGCATTTTTTAAACCAAAATAAAGTTGTTGGCCAACTCCAAAAGTTTGGCTAAAGTTTATGGCTTTTGCAACCCAAGAACATATATGAATAGACCCTCGTGTAGACGTTGGACCAAATCTATATGAACACAGTGGGCTTGAGATCTATAATGTCTAATATCTTCCATTAAAATCGAGTGATAAAACATTTTAGGCTTTCAAAAGACACCAATTCAAATTTTCATCAAAGCTTGAGAGACCATTTGTAGTTTATGGATGCTGCCAAACTGAGCTATGAATATTCATTTGAATTAATCAAAATAGGTAATAACTTCAATTGACAAGTTGTTGAATTAGTGCAGAGCTGCTTCCTTCAGGGACAAGGAATAAACATCAAATCAGAACTGCTTCCTTCAGAGACATAAGGAATAAACATCAAATGAGTAAGTAATTTATTCACGCTAAACATACAACTATTTCAAAAGAAGCAACATGATCATCAAGAGCTATCCTTCCTTTCTAAGAATCCAAGGAAGGGATTTTGAACTTTCTTTGCACTTAGTTTTTGACAATTTCTATACTGAGAGTGTGTTCTCCAATCGCCTTCATCTTCTTCTTCTCTCTCTAATTTCCTCATCATCTGAGGATTCCGAGGTATCATCTTCAGGAACATAAATTTCATTATTTTATTCTTCCTCTTCTAACATCAGATTTAGTGCTCTTCTTAGCCATATTCTTTGTAATCCATCTCTTGGCAGCTTGCCTCTTCGCGATTTTCAGCTATGTATTATTAACCTTGATGATCCTGTGTAGCCTTTAGGACGATCCCTGGATTGGATTCACACATCTTACCTTACTTCTTCTATCATCATTTTTATCTCTTCTCTTAACCTATTCTTTTGTTGTAACACGAATCCCTGGTGCCCATCTTTTCTCTTCTTACACTTTTAAGTCAAAGATCTCCTTGTTGGATTAGAGTATGAATTCCAAGCTCACTGAACCTTTATGATGTGAAATCCTTTTATACTGTAGAGTCTCATATAGTTAGTGCATTTATACAATTTAGGAGAGACCTTGAGAGATGAGTGAAGGAGGTGAAAAGAGGATAAAGTTTATGGTTGTGTCAATTACCATTTGATGGTGATCCCTTCCCCCCCTTTCCCCTTTTTGTATATCTCACAAGAATTCCTTACCCTTGCAGTGCTACAAAAAAGAAAATAGTAAGAAAATGCTACAATGTAGGTTGTACTATATGAAGCTTATTTGAGGTTTGGTATTGAAAAGATATCACCATAGCTGTCCGCAGGGGGGGTGGGGTGTTGCTCATAAATGGGAAATGATTGTGAAAAGTTTGTGGCTCCTTTCTTTTGCTATGTAGGCGACTCGGAAGATTGATAAATGACTTCGACGGTGAAGCATGAGAGGAGAAAGCAAGCTTAGCAAATAGACTTTGTGAGTATGGTCTACCTTAACAGAAATGCTTTATGAGTTCGAACGAGCTCGACAATGAGCTTGCCAGTTTGCTAGGTCTTCTTCGAGATAATTCTTGTGGTCATCATTTTGATGGATCTGTTTAATGATTACAATTAGATAAAGAAGAGCAAACTTCCGGTGTATGATAATAAGGTCCAATCCAATAGGCCTTGACGACCCACTTTACATGTAGGCTTCATTGATAGCTTAGAAAATTTACTTTTGGATGTACAACTTTGATCCATGAGGGATACTTGCACAACATAGACATATTTATCATTGAAAGTACAATATACGTCTCCTTCTTGATACAATGTTATGATGTTTATATATAAAAGGAATGGCCAGAGGCTATGATACGAGCCCCGACCATTCCTCATGCGCCTATAATTTGAGTACCACACCCTGCACACGAGAGGAATCGAAACTCAGACCAGAGGAGACCTACAACTGACAAGCAGATGTTCGACCAACTGATCTAAGTAAGCGGCACGCGCGCGCGCACGTACACACACACACACACAGAGAGAGAGATATATATATATATATATACTTGCACCGCACAAACAACTTTTTTTATTGAATATACAATCATTGTCCTCCACACAATATCATAAAATTTATATTTTAAGTTCATATGAAATTTATACTGCACGGTAGGAACTCATCATCCTAAGAAAATATAGAGAAATTTTGGTACATACAACTCATGTTCTTACATACATATCATCTAAAATTTGGTATTTATTAATTAAAATTTATGCATCAAAATACATTTCTCACTCTTTGAAAGTTATTAGTTGTTATATTTATGTGATTTTAAAGATTTGATTGTTATATTTGTCAATTTAAAAGATTAGGTGATATATATATCCACATAAAAATTGAATGGTAAGTTCATTAATGCCCAAAAATATGTTATTATAGTAATGTTCAATAAACACCCCATTAATAAAAAAGAAAACCTCAAATTAATACTATAATTTATTGTACAATTGTGGGCGTGCAGTAAGAAATTCAATAAAAAAAAACCGTGGATGTCGTTGAACTTAGTGAAGATGCAGTGATTAGTGAATCCTCATGAAATCAGTGCTTGTTTGCTTTGAGATAGAGAGAAACACTACTGAGAGAAAATATTGGGTGTGGAGTTCGGATGTAGTTTGATGTCCAGACGCCAATAAGGAAGCAACACCCGACATATTGAGGGTCCAACCCGAAATTGGAGAAGTGAATTCACCAACACCACACTAACCTAACACCATATGAAAGCCACTTGAATACCTCAAAAATACCACCATAATACTATCGCAATACTATCCCATCAATATTTTCACAAAAAAAAAACACCCAATATCACGCCGATACCATCCCCAATACTACACCAATACTAAAACTTGAATATCTTCATAAAAAAGTATCAATACCACCACATCAATTTCTTCACACAAAACCCTTAATACCACCTCAATACAAATCAGTACCACCCAAATATCACTCCTATACCACACCAATACCACACTAATAATATCTTCACCCAAAACCCCCAATGCCACCCTATCAATATCATTACCAAAAATCCTTAATGCCACCCATCAATATCGTTACCAAAAAACACCCTTCAATACCACCCCAATATCATTATAATACTACATCAATACCACACCATCAATATTTTCACCCAAAACCTCAATAGCACATTAATATTACCCCAATATGTTAGAATTGTTGGCACCATTGTGCACAATAATAATGAGACATATGAATTATATTGTGCTTATGCACATCACATTGGATTCACTGTTCAAAAATATAATGTCCATTTTGGCCAAATTTAAAGAATAAAAAAATCAAACTACTTCTTATGTAGTAAAGATGGTTTTAAAAATAAGCTTAATCTCAATAGCACAATTAAGTTTGAAAGGGCATACAATAGGACTAGTTGTCCAACTATGATTTGATATGACATTTGTTGGTATCAATTTTTGATGTCACGATTGTAGGATGTACACTTGAATGACTCGAGACTATTTAATATTCACTCGTTTGTCCAGCTATAATTTGATATGATATTTGTTGGTATCAATTTTTTATGTCACGAGTATATGATGTACACTTGAATGACTCAAGACTATTTAATATTGATTCATAGAATCATGTAGCTCAAGAAATCTACCTGGACCTCCTGGTATGTGTTAGGGAGATAAAATCAGGGTCTGTAACGATTCAACCTTGCTCGGGACACTTCATCATTTAGTGGCACCAGTTATGATGCGGGATGTATTCAGTGTCTATTCTAATGTTTGAAAATCTTACCCTACCTATTCAGAACCTCCCGTGGTCATAAGGTTCCATCAAACCCTCCTTATTTTTAAATTTATGGGACTATGTTTTGGGCCAGGCCAGCGCTTAAGTGGTAGCCCTCTAAATTCTAGGTGCCATAACTAATGGCAAGGCGCCAGTCCTGGGCTCCTAGGCACCCATAATGACCCTCTAGGCTCTCTAAACTAAGATCCTAAGAAAGAGTTGCCAAGCCCGATGCTTAAGCACCTTGAATATTTTGAAATGTCTGAAACCAATAGCATAGAAAGTAGGTGCCCAGAGGGCGGCACCTAGACGTCAGCGGCCTAGCATTAGGACACCAAACTTAGTGCCTAGGTTCCAGGGTCATGGAACCTTCGTGACAGGCCGATTTCTGCTCCACTTTCTTTTTAGGATTATCACCTGACGCACCTCTCTAGGCTACTAAAAATTGTAGATATGTCTTGGATTTAGTGAGAAGTGCTTGGAGAGGATGAAAAGTTACTAAGGTGGCTTCTTTTATAAGGTTAAAGGAGAGTGTAACATCCTTTTTTGAGTAAAAAGAGAGAAAATTTGAGGTACTTGGATTTCGGCTTCTTTTAGAGACCATTCTTTAGCATTTGTCTTCTTAGGGCCAGTCATGTACTTCCCTAGAGAGATGGACCTTCCTATTCCTTAGAGCATCTTCTTCCTTGGAGCTAGAGGCCTTTCGTAAAGGTGTTGAGGTCAAGAGCTTAAGATAAAAGTAAAAAAAAAAGGTTTACTTTCTAAAATCCTCTTCTTCTATTTTTGCCACCATTAAAATCTCTCTTTCTTAATTTTCTTAATCCCACTCTACCAATTTTCTTAAGAATGTGAGGAGTATTCAATGGAGGATCACCTTTGAAGGATAAGGAGAACCTCATCTCTCCTACGTCAAAGGAGAGCTTCTTCACTCTTTGGGGAAAGAGTGGAGGCCAGAGCTTTCAGCTTCGCTATATTCTACTTGTAGAGAAGAAATTATTCAGTCTTTGAGGAATGAGTGGAGTGAACTTTGCCGGAGCAAAATAGGAGCTCAGAACAACTAAAGAGAATGCTTCGATAGACTGTCACGAAGGTGAGAACACTTTCAAACCCTCACATTTTTCATTCTTAGGGCCCTTAGATCTGGACATTAGAGGATTTGGATTAGAGTTTTTGTGCTTAGAGAGAAGTCCCACAGGATTAGGCACTTTATGATCCTTAATGAATCCAAAGAGAAAATCCTACCATTTTCTTTTCTAGACCAAAATCTAAAAATGGTGTTATACTGAACCTACCGTTTGTCTTAGTGGTTTCATCCGGATGGACGTTTGAAACCTACTGATCAAGAATACAAACACATTCCTTCGGTCTTCATCTTCTCAGTCATGGGAAATCCTTTATGTGAGTAATTCCCCACCTGTGTCATACAAACTGAGGTGGTCACACAATAAGGTGTTGGTGCATCTCTCCATCACTTACCTTAAGATTCCGTGAGATCGCTAGGATGAGGTTGGTTTTATCTTCGAAATCAATTGACTCTTATTTCATGCATGTGTTCACATTTTCATGGTATATTTTGCATAAATTTCAAGTGTACATTAAAAATATCAATTTTGTACATGTTTCTGTCGGTTCATGCGATCGACCATCACCGGTCCGATCGATCGACCAACATTCTTTGTTGGTTGGTCCAATTGGTCACCATTGATATGATTAGTTTAACAAACTTTTCCTCGTCAATCGGTCACCACGGCCCATTGTCCATCCTCGTCAATCAGCTACCTGCGTTGATTTGATCGACTACTTCTGTTTGTTCGTCCGATCGGCCACCACCAACCTAATCAAATCGATCGGCCACCCCAGCCCAATCAAACTTACTTTATAAATCGGTCGCCCATGCTAATCTGCTCAAACCCATCCCGTTGCTATGACCGATTGGTTGTTGTCGGCCTGATTGACTCAGCCAACATTCTCCGTCAGCTCAACCAGTCGGCCACCATCAGCCTGATTAGATCGACCAACCTTTCTTTATTGATCAGCCACTTTGGCCCACTCAACCAACCTTCGTCGATCAGCAGTCCATGCCGAACCAATCTATCGTCCTCAGTCCATTTGTCTAGCTTACTGCTACTCGATCGTATTAATGGACCATCCTTCATTAATCAGCCATCCACGCTAGCCTAGTTGACCACCTTCATCCTTTTGACTGATCAGCCATCACTGTCTTGATCAGCTCGACTGATCATTCTTTATTGATTGACCACCTATGCGGGCCCAATCGACCATCCCCGGAATACTTGACTGATTGACCCCTACTAACCAGATCGTATCAATGGACCATCCTCCAAGGACCAGCCATCTACGCCGAGTTGATCGACCACCTCTGTCACCTAAATCGATCAGTCACTACCGACCTGATCGTGCAATTAACTCCCCCTTAAATGTTTCATATTGCATAGGTGTCTTATACTGCTTGCACGAACACATTTGTTCTACACATCCTGTTTTGCATCCGTGAGCACATGCCTTCATTTATTCATAGTGGACATCTATGACCCTATTTGGCATAATATTTCATGTCAATCTTGTGATATCCTTATGTCATGGTGCACCGCATCCTGTATACTTTTAATCTCATTTACACTCTTTCATTTTGTCTTGCATACCATTCTACATGTTCATGATTCATATGCACGTGTCTTTTTTGAGTCATTGCTCCTAGCACACTCACACTAGACACTCATGTTCCTTTCTCGAGTCATTGCTCCTAGCACACTCACTCTTGACACTCATACATATTTCTCAATTGATTGTTCTTCACACTCTTTCACCTCCTACAACACTATTTTAGATTGTTATTTTTGTTTATTTCTCTTTTTATTTTTCAATGAGTTGTCGGCTTATCTATCATCGTATAATTCATTTTTATGAATAAGTCTCTCTTGTAGTTTATGTGAATGATCAAGAAAAATGAGGATTTAGAAAAGATAGATATACGATAAAGATGACAAACAAGAGAAAGAAAACATAGATAGCCTACATGCGATAAACTTTATAAGGATAACTCAAGTATGTCTGCCCAAACAAGGTAGAGTGGAAGCACCGTGGACCAATATTCATGAAAGGATATCTATGTTGACTACCCACAATCAGAGATTCAGGCGGGTTTGCCTATTGTGAGGTCCAGAGTGCTCCTAATGGAATGAATCCTACTTGATTAATTACATCTTGGGGGTTGCCAAGGAATACTCTTGACTTAAAAGAGTTTTGCTTACATTAGTAGTGATGACTAGCAAATGACTACAAAGGATAGTGATTTAGTAGGAGAATGCTCCAATGCCTTCAAAGATGCTACTAGGACACAAGGTAGAGAGTGAGTCTCTTATGGTCTCACAAGGTAATAGACTTATTGACATATGGAGACTGTGAAAAAAAAATTATCATGATGGGGAATCCCAATGCGTTGAAGCACATCCGGGCCATAAGGGCAGAGGAAAAATAGTCATATTCTAAACGAGCACCAACCCATCGGTAATCAAGCTATCAAGATGATATCAATGAAAACAATGAGAGCGACATGACTCAAAGTGGGTAGTCAAATGAAGGTAGGAATGATCCATAACAAGTAGAGATATCCAAGTCGTGGCACCACAGACCTATCATCCCAAGCTACTAGGACCTTAATTTTACTTATCGTGAAGCTAGTCGATCCAACACATCCAGAAATCCCCGATCAATAATATGTGAATTGCGTCATTCACATGAATTTTAATAGCTTTAAGGTCAAATGAATAAAACTCTATCATATGACTATAAGATGGAGCTCAAAAAGGTAAGACTTATCTTGTGGAAGTGGTGTCGGCTGAGATTTTTTTTGAAAATGATTTTTGTTTTGATTTCATTTATATATATGTATATATGTAATTTTGATTTTGAAAATATAGTATTTAATTTTAAAAAAAAATGTGAAAATGAACAATTTCATATATATTAATAGTTTAAGTGACCAGACACAACACTATAAGCAATGCAACAATCCTGAAAAATAGACACATTACATGCCAGCGGGATCCATTAAATAAACTAAAAGAGTTTACATCTGTTTGGTCTGCAAACCTTTTTATTTGTTGGCTAGCAAATTTCACTATTTAATATAAAGATTATATAGGATTTATATTACATGGGTTCTTTAGTTCTTTATAGAGGCAAACATCTATAGTTAATTACATCCTAAGTGGTTGAAGCCACTTAAGAAAACTATCGATAATGATCAAAGATGTTTGTCATCAAGAATACAAAGTTTAGTGTTCAAGATAGGACATGAGAAACTAAATGGGAGTGGATCGAACAGAAGTAATTATTTTTGAAATCTAAAGGAAAGAAATAGGGGATGTCACAAATCTTGAGGAGAACCTTGGTGGCTTCCCAAACAATCCTATGGTTTGAATTTGGTTTCGAAGATGATATTACTTGATGTTTCTTCCTGTCATTTTTTTTATTTAATGCTTACATTTGCATGATATCTAATAATATAAATATCTTAGAAGATAGAAGAATTTATGTCATATTGAATAACGACTTCAGAATTCTAAAAGATTTAGGGCTTAAATTGCGCAATATGGCGGTGCAAAAGCCTAAAGATAATGTGAGGATTTATGTTGCACTAGGCAGACTACCTCGAAGTCCTATGAATTGTTGTTGTTTAGACTAAGGAAAGGTTTTGCTGGTGAAGATCTCTTTTGCTCTCTTGAAGTTATTTTATTCCTACATCCAGGTTATGCTGCTCACAAAGCTCGCTTCAAGCTCCGTATCGTAGCAACTTGAGGTTTAAGGTTTATGTTTTAAGGTGTACATGCAAATAATTTAGTCGGTGTCTTGCCGGTGTAAACCTCCTATAAAACCAGACTACTGTTTTCTTATTCTAAGTGGTATTGTACGTAACATGCACATATAAAAGAAAAGTAAAGGTACAATATGTAAAAGGAGGCAATAAAGCATAACATTGTGTACTTGAGCCTCTGCTACTGCTTCATGGCTAGCACATAAATCATAAAATAGATTCCTTTAATTGAGAGTATTCTTGAGCCACCTCCAAGATATAATTAACCAAAAGGATATGTTGCTTTGAGAATTGCTATTGACTCTAGAACAAGAAAACATACTTGACACTCTGGTTGTGGGTTGCTTTCATAGGGTCTTCTTCGCGGATATGCTTCAAAGCATATTTGATTCAATCTCATTTTGGTTGTACATTCTTGGGCTATCGTAAGATGTTTACTTTACAATAGTTCTCCATGTTCTTTTTCTTATTTGTCCTCCTTTGTTGTATGTTCTTATTTTTTGATTCTTCTCTTCTCCAGATCATCCATATGATCTAGAAGAGATATTTATTCGAAAAATAAAATTATACGATGATAGACAAGCTAGCGACTCCAAACAAAAAAAAAATGAATACAACGTTTACATTGATGGAAATTGAAAGATAAACAATTTATTGAAATTCAGAACCATCCATTAATAGAGTTGGGTGATCAATATCTCATGAGATCCAACTCGAATATCAGCGATATCAACAAAGTTGTGCTCAGATCGATAACAGAACCAGCGATTAAAGCTATGGACACATTCAAATTTCTTGCTATGAAAGTTGCAGAGCAAAGAAATTGGAAGAAATTGGGATTGTAAAAAAGAAATGCATTCAATTTTATTCAAAAGGAGGGAAGAGTGAGAATTAAAAAAATGGTGACATTAATGATTTTATACAAATATCCACAGAAAAGTAAGCTGCAGTGATTATGTTTGCATGTGACTTCCAGATTGATGATTCTGGTAGGTTAATGGGCTTTTTTTAGCAATTGCATGTTGAGAGTCAACTATGACTGCTTTGGAGATGTAATTTTTGATATAATTTACATATTGAATAAATATAACTTAGTTTGTGCACCGTTTCTAAGGGTTAACCATCATTGACAAAATATACTCTTTGAAGTAGGGTTTTATCAGACTAAACAATTAAATTCTTCAAGTGGTTATTAAAAACATTTTTTTGTATAAAATAAGAAAACATTTTTTTTTATATTCACTGATTAAAATCAAGAAATGACAAGAGCTATAAAGGATGCATTTCCTCATACTTGTTATTGATTATGCTAGTGGAATATTTAAGAAATTTCCTTCAAGGGTACATTGCTCCACTAGTAATATAATAATAATAATCTATTTTATACATGTATGAGTAAATGTGATTTTGAAGAGGAGCTCGAGCAAAATTGGGCTGAGATGCTTAATAGAGGGAAGCTACACGATAACATTTGGTTAGATGAGTCTAAAAATAATGTATGTCATGGCATATCTAAAGCTACAAGCTTTATCACTAATTATTTTGTAGGACTTGAGAGTGTCGTGTTAACATGGAGACAAAATAAGAAGAATGAAAATTTCAGATACACTTTATCTGCAATTTCTCCAGTTGCTAAAAAAAGTCATGTGTTGAGAAAAGCTATTTCATTCTATTTAAAAAAAAAGTACTCATTTTTTGAAGAAGAATTTCTACATGGGGTAAGTAGGCTTGCTGTGTAGTTATTTGTTCATGCCCTATGAAATATTACATTAAAAATTTGGATAATAAAGAAATTACCAAATATTAGATTATTAAATTTGATAAAGTAACACTTGATATAAGTTGCAACTGTAAAAAAATGGAAATGATTGTTTTATTATGTGCCCATTGTATTAGAGTTATAAGCCATAAAAATATAATGAAGATTTCAAACAAATATCTCCCCATGTGATGGCCTTTAGGTGCTAAGAAAGACCTCTACTTTGGAAATAATTACAAATCATTCATGGTGTTGGAAATGAAGAATGATTACTTAAGTTGTATTATTTTTTTAACCCATGTCCATAGATACTCATATCAAATAAACTTAAAGGCTCAAGACAATCAAGAGGCTAAATAATACATGTTGGAGTTATTGAATAAATTGTAGGATAATGTTGACTCAATATTAAGTAGGAAATCACCTCAAAACAATCATAATCCTAGAAAAAAAAACTGACAAGGAAGAATGCATTATGAATCTAAATGACCTGACAAAGATGCGGCTGAAGGGTGTTTCTAATGCCAGGTTAAAAATGCATTTGGAGAAAAAAAAAGATTTGGAGAAAAAAAGAGATGAAGGTAAGAATTAAAATTGCTAATAATTTGCTGCAACAATTCTGTCATGATTACCATGATGTTGCTTTAACCTTTTGTATATTTTATATCACAAGACAAGAGAAAGAACCATTAATAGTTGAAGTAGAAATTTCATCCCCATGTGCTACCCATCTATGTCATTACCATATTGTTTCATGGTGGTATTAGGGTAGTATTGTTTTGAACTTGTTGAGGTTATTGGGGTGGTACAATGTTGATGATATTTGAGCGATATTGATGTGGTATTGAGTGATATTGTGGTAGTATTGAGGTAGTATTAGTTTGACCTTATTGAGGTTTTGGTGTTGGTTCAATCTTTATGATATTAGGGTAGTATTGGGATGTTATTAGGGGGGGGTGGCATTCTTGGAAAGACATTGATGAGTGGTATTGGTGTTGTATTTGGATGAGAATAGGGGTTTTTCATAGCAGATAATGATGGGGTGGCATTGGATTGATACTGGGGTGGTATTGGGCTGGTTTTGAGGTTTTCAGAAGAAGATATTAATGGGGTGGTACTGGGGTGATATTGGGGGGTATTAGTGTGGGAATGGGGGTTTTAAGAAAAGATATTGATGGAGTGGTACTTGGGTGATATTGGGGTGTTATTAAAGTGGGAAGGGGAGTCTTAAGAGAAGAAATTGATGTGGTGATATTGGGATAGTATTGGAGTGGTATTGGGTGGTCTTGGGATTTTCGACAATTGATATTGATGGGTTGTACTGGGTATTAATGTGGGAATAGTGGGTTTTAGGAAAAGATATTTATGGGGTGGTACTTGGGTGGTATTGGGGTGTTATTAGAGTGGGAAGGGAAGTTTTAGGAGAAGATATTAATGTGGGGATACTGGGATAGTATTGAAGTGATATTGGGGTGATCTTGGGGTTTTTGGCAATAGATATTGATGGGTGGTACTGGGGTGGAATTAGAGTAGTATTCAGATAATATTGGGGTGGTATTTGGTGTGACATTTATGAGATGGTGTTGAAGTGATATTGAGGCAGTATTGGGGCAATATTCATGTAGTATTGAAATAGATTAGTGGTGGTGTTAGGTGTGGTTTTGGTGTGACATTTATGAGGTGGTATTGAAGTGATATTTAAGAGATATTAAGGCAATATTCATGTAGTATTGAAGTGAATTAGTAATGTTGTTGAGTTGTGGAATTGGGGCGGTATTGAAATGCTATTCGAGTTATATGTTGTCTTTCCTAACGCATTGAACAAAATATCCTTGTCAAATCAAGTACATTTTTTTAAGTAATAACTCTATGAATACAAAAGGGCAAAATTTAACATATGAAATAATACAGTGAACAACCGATGCTAAAACAATTGTGCTGGAGGAATATATTTTGTGATAAAAAAATGGTTTATACATCTAAACAATTAGACACTAGTTAAGGATTATGTATTTAACTCTAAACTCTTTAGCCCTTGCTTTGCCCTTTTTCACTTCCATTTGCAGTTGAAAGCTGCGCTTTGCAATCGGACCTGACTAAGAATCTATTTGGAGCAATTACAACTATTTGAAGAAGCAGCTACTGAAGAAGAAGCTTATGTTCAAAATGCTACGATGACTATTAATTATTTTTTTAAAAGTCTGATCGTAGTTTCTATCATCCACCACAAATAGTCATGTTTAGTTGGAAAACACAGCTTTCAATTGCAGTTCTTTTAGAACAAATGCAAAATATGATTTTGTATTTTGAATCCACGGTCTAACTTTTTGAGAAAAAAATTATAATAATCACAACTTTTTGATGACAGTTCTTCTGCATCAGCTTTATAACTGTTTCTTCATAGAACTATTCTACTACGCCAAACATACCCTAAACTAAAATTAGAACTCCATGAAGCAAAAATCTAAGTAGCAATGACTTAATTTTTCAAGGCTATAAATGTCAAATAATTTATTAATGGAACGCATTAATTTAATAATCTATCCAATATGATCCCGTAATATGTAAGTATAAAAAACTAATCACATTTTTGTCACTTATCATTTAATCTCAAATAAAAAAAAATTAATATCTATTTTAATTTAATTAAAAAATAGAGTTTTCAATATTAACTTCACCAAATGCATACCTAAGAAACATTATTTTTTTAAGTCTTTTCAAATTCATCATTAATGTTACAATATAGTTAGGGGTGTAAACAAGCCGAACACGAGCGGGCCCAGACTCATCTCATGTTCGGCTCGTTTATATTTCGAGCTCAATAAGTGTGTACAACTCGTTTGCTTAGCGAGCTGAACACGAGCCGTTCACTAACAAAGAATCGTTTTGACAACCATAATCACGTAGTCATAAGATGTTAAGGATTGAGACAAAATTTAAAACATAATTTGAATCTAATTTAATAATTTTTATTTTATTTTCTTAATTAATACTTTTAATTGATTATAAATTTTTATAGGCATGTAGTTAATTAATCTTTTTAAAAATACTACTAATCAAGAATATATATACATATACATAATTGATTAGTAGTTATTCAAGACAAAACGAGTCGAACACAGACGAACAAATATTTACTCGTGTTGTTCATGTTCGGCTCGTTAACTTAGCAAACAAGCTGAACACGAGTTTCTTAACGAGCCGAACACGAGCTGTTTGCGAACAACGATGAGTTTTGACAGCCCTAAATATACTTAATTAAAACAAAAAAAAACCATGCTTAACCAACAAAACAGAATTACAATTTATAATAATACTTTACAAATTAGCTTCCCTGTCCGAACCAATCCCACCAACACGACCATCACTCCCACTACTCTCCCCACTCATACCTCCACTCCATCTATTAACACAAATATCGCCTGCCGGCGGCGGCGCAACCACGTCCCCGCCGCAGCGCCACGCCGACGACGACATGATCGACCGTCCGTGCCAGCTCAACGTCAAGCACCCTTCCATCTCCTCCACCCCGTACCCATCACCTGAAAACAGCGTGAGCAGCATACTAGCCTGCCGGTATGCATTCGAACCGAAATGAACCGGCAGAAGCCCGGCTTCGCCGAAACGAGTTCTCCAACTTGCCAGTGGTTCGTGCCGCTCCACCCTTTCATCCCCATCGCAGCACACGATGTTGCAGATCTCTTTCTGCAGATAAAGCTCCGCTCCAGCGCCGGCAGCTGCAGATTCTAGCGAATCAAACATTGTTGAGTAGTAGAACAGCGCTTCAGTGAATCGATCGAGGAAGGCGGGGCGGTTGTGGTCCGCTTCCTGTTCGACAACGGTGACGATCCTGGGGCGGAGCGCTGTGAGCCAACCTAGCACGGAATCGATCGGGGCGGGAGAACCAGGGTCTGAGAGGAACCGGTGGAGCTGTAAAACAGAGTTAACTGCGACGGTTTCACCTGGTTCGCTCCGAAAAAAGTTCGGCTGGATTTCATCTAGCAGCGTGAAAGAAAACGGGACATGAACGGATCTGGCGAGGTCTGCAAGCCGACAGCCGACCTCTCGGACCGCCGGCGGCCCGAAACCAGTGAGGCGGAGGTACGGCGGACCTCCAGGCCTGAGAGCGAGGGCTTGGATCAGCGCGGGCCATTGGAGGCCATGCATCAGACTTAGATCGATGACGTGGACGCAATCACGGCCGTTGAAAGATTCAAGAATAGCTTGGTTAGCAGTGAAGTGAGCGAAGGTGAGATAGGGGCTTGATTCGTAGAAATGGCGGTAGAGTATTTCGTCTTCCGCCGGCGGAGGAGGCCGATATAACAGGCGGCGATCGAGGGCGTCGATGAAATAGCCAGCTACCTTTCCGATCCCGAATGCTGTGCCGACATGTGGAAGCAGGATCTGCATCTCGCGGATTAGGGTTGAAGCGGATGGATGATCGCCTCGATTGATCGAGTCGGCGCAGGACATCAGGAGGTGAACGAGGTTGATTCTGGCGTCCTCTGGAGCGAAAGAATCAACAGTGATGGTAGGAAAAGCAGCAGGAGAGCAGATCTGGATCGGCCAAGGGGCGGGAGCGGGATGGGTAGGGGAAGGAAAGAGAGAGGTAAGCATGGACATGGAGTCAACCCAGGAAGCGAGATCGGTGGGGTTGTAGTGTACAGCGTCGGAGCATAGAAATTCCGGCGGTAATCCGGCGGCGGCGGCAGCAATCATAGCAGAATCGAACTTCTCGAGGCGCTCCGCAACGTGGCTTAGATCAGAGGGCCGGATAGCGTAGCCGACGCCGGCTAGGAGGCCATCGATCTCCGGCGACGTCGAGATCGATTTGCTGGTGCTGGATTCAAAGCCGTACGAGCCACCTCCCATGTTTACTCGTGGGGAAAGGGGTTTTCTCTTACCCGTGAGGCCTGGTTATAAGGGGAGTGGTTGAGAGAACGCCTGGCTAATAATGAAGTGAGAGATAATTTGGTGGCACTTACAAAGTAAAGAAATATATATTATAGTTTAGATTTCAAATATTTGTTAATAATATCTCTTACTATGGAAATATTTTTAATGAAATAAAAAATATTCTTGTTAATGTATATTATTCAAAAAATTTTATCTTATAAGTGTACATAAAAAATATGGCTACATAAATCATGAGGAAATCAACATATCACATATAGAGGATATCAAATGACCGCACAATCACAATCGAAAGATCAAACCATCGAGCATCAACTCATGTGGTTGGATCATAGGCTGATTGAAAGCAAGTATATCCAAGCTAATGAATGTTACACCCCTCTGCGACAACCATATGAAACCATCTCTTTAATCGATTCTAGGCCACTCATAGTCAAGATCACGGTGGCTCTGTAAAACTCTTCAATCCTATGAAAAGACCACTTGCCTGAAAAAAGATTGTCCATCAGATTACAGTGATGCACCATCTTATTAATGAAATAAACATTTACTACGAATGAGAAGATCTTCAAAAGGGGTTCCCTCAAAAAAGTTGGCCGAAGGCTTATCGACCGATGGAACGAATGTAAGTTGGCAGAATGATGATTAGTTGACCATGTTGTATGATTATAAATATGAAACTATGCCAAAAATGGTTACTAGAGTCAAAAGAACCCAACGTTAGTTATAAATATATAAAGGTGTAATAACTCATTAATTATGACAACATTCCCATTTAATCAGAGATAAAATTTAGTTTACTAGGCTTACTCTATGATTTATAAATAAGGGAGTCGAGGAGGACTATTGAATTTGTTCTAAGAGAACTTGCATTATAGTGTGCCCTACTCTCTCTATTCTCTTCTTTCTCTATTCTTCTCATTCATGCAACACTTTATCCCTTAGGCCTAACCCGAATGATATTTTGTGATTCAATATTCTAGAAGTTGTGGTGAGCGTTGAGTCATGCCCTTAACAAGAAGAGTAGCATGTCATAGAGAAGAAACACACTTGGGGGCAACTTCTAATATGGATTTTGTTAGAGAATTTGTTCAACAACAAATCTAGAAACTCCAATATTAAATAGCGAGTTAGATGGCATAACTGGTCCGCGTAGTGCTTGTGGGAAGAGCAAAAGCTCTTTTGAAACCTAATCCTTAAGTACTCGAACCCTAAGGCCATTAGACAGCCCAAGGAGCCGAACGAGTGAAGAATCTTAGTACCACGATAGTGTTAGCTTCATCCCAAGGAACATACTACAAGCAGAGCAAATGGAAGTTTACTGTCGACTGGAGAATGGATAATCTTGACAGATAATTGATGCAGAGGCCTCCCTGAGAAGTTCAATGTTCCATCTTTAAAGCCATACAGAGGCAGCAGTGATCCGATCAATCACTTTGCATCCTTTGAGTTGGCAGATGGAACTGAATCCATCTTTAGGTGCATGGGTCGCCCCCAGACTTAACAGGATTTGAGTCAATAGGGTGGGTTGGAACCTCACACCCTGACCCATTCTTTATATATTATTATTTTGACCCCCAATTATTGAACTAAGGTAAAATGACATTTTTGTAATGTGGTATCGCTCACCTACCACATCTCACCTACCGCTCACCTACCTCCCACCTACCACTCTCTAGCTTCTATAAATAGAGAGGGTGTGAGGCTTAGGAGAGCAAGGGAAGAGATCTTAAGCTACCACAAAGGAGGAGAGAATAGCTAGAGAGCTAGAGA
>NEWO01000008.1:3002701-3021192 GCA_003013225.1 Phalaenopsis aphrodite
TTTAACTATTTTAGTGACATCAAAATGAAATGATTCTATGTTTATTGAATTTCTTGCATCAAAATGCCAATATGGATTAAATCTTTACTTTTCTTTTCTTTTTGTTTGGCTAGTTTATACATATATTTTTCACCCTCTTTAGAATACAATACATGATAAAGATCACTAAAAATATAATTTTCATAAATTGTTCAAATTTTGGCTATCGGTCAGCTTATATTTTTTTCAGATTTCTAAGCTTTTACATTAAACTAATTTCTATAACATAACTTCTTATTTTTTATCTTTTCTTGCACATTATTATTCCACCACCAACTATTTTTATTTATACGTATTTTTCCTTTTGATTTTCCACGTACATCTATTGGTACGTGTTTAATAGTGTTTGTTACTTTATACAACATAGAATTTGCTTATTTATTAACATCCCAGATCATGAAAGAAGTTTACTTATAAAAAAATTTTATTTGTCTTTTATGTGCTCCATCTAATTTTATGACATTGTTTCCTATAATTTTTTTATCTTACAACACTTCATTTTAAAAGTCAGAATTAAATATTTAAATTTTCATTTGGAATGACTTTTACACTCTTTACATTCTTGACAAAGACTTTCACTCATAAGAAAACAATCAATTTCTATTTTATTCATTCTTACAAGGAATAATATGTCATTCACTTTTTTTTTAATTAAAGTATTAGTAATAACAAAATTGTACACTGAGGCAAAATCTAATGTTAGTCTACATACTTCACTAATCACTCGAAATTCATAGCCACCATAAATATTTATAAAATTTTTTAACACTACCAACATGTCCATTTAAATCTCCTCTACTAAAAATTCTTTTTTCAAGAAGTATCATTTGTATAAATTCTTATAGGTCATTCCAGAATTTTTCTTTAGAACCTATATCTAAGCTTACTTGAGGAACATTAACACTTATAACATTAAAAATCTTAAAAATCT
The DNA here is from genome assembly GCA_003013225.1 of Phalaenopsis aphrodite. NCBI lineage: Eukaryota > Viridiplantae > Streptophyta > Magnoliopsida > Asparagales > Orchidaceae > Phalaenopsis > Phalaenopsis aphrodite. The sequence continues at coordinate 3,003,672 of NEWO01000008.1, forward strand.
TAGTATCAACAATAATCTTAAGGGTTATAATTCTATCTCAAATTCTATTAATTTTTGCAACATTATCTTTCAAGCTCTTACACCTAAACCATTTCTTGTGCGACACCTACCTAAATATCAAAGTTTACAACCTAATTTATCAATCTTCTTAGCCTTTTCTCTAATTTTAATTTCTTAAATACATAAGATATTTAACTTCTTATTAACCATAATAGCTATGAGAGTACCTATATTCCAAGATCATATCCTAATATTAGTTTCATGGACTAATTTTCTTACTCACCTCCGTCCGTAATATGAGAATCCTTACTTATTTGACACTATGTCCAGACGTCGGTGTAGCAGCAATTGCACACTTTTCAATGTATTCATGTCATACAACAAGTTACTTTTAAGGGACGTCTTAACATTTACACAATGATTACAAGGGTTCATGTCATCATTTTTAAAAAAAATTTATACTGTCATTATGAAGCCAAGGTATCGGACCATAATGCCTAAGAACTATGCTCTTTGTTTGGGCACCAAGCATGGTTGCCCAAGCACCAGGCTCCGGATCTAATGTATAGGAACTAAAAGGTGCTTACGTTTGGCTTAATTTTATGACATTTTTAATGTAAATAGCTTAAGCAACTTTCAATGCTCATATGAATTATTTATGTTCTTTGAAATGTTGATTCATCTGCACTTATTTGTTACAAAATAGTGGTGTATGACAATCTAATTGTGAATTTCATGTTCTGTATTTATTAGAGGCACAAGAATATAAATATATGAAATATATAATGCTTAAAGAGGCATAGAAACCAGAATGAATATTTAAAATACATATGTAAATGTATAGGAGCATACAAAAGCCTAATGATATATGTAAAATACTCAGGAATTATAAGGACCCAAGCAAAAAATAATATGATATATTCAAAAATATTTTTAAATTCCAATCATATTATTATGATGTAAATGATAAATTGAAAAGTTAATTTTGTAATATAATTTATTATATATTTACCTTTAACACTAAATTTTGTACTAACACACTAGTCTTAATTTAACAAATTATTTGGCATGCTAAATTAGTGTGTTTAGTATGACTGCAATAACAAAAAACTGGTAAAATTCATGTATAAAAGTAGAAGATAATTGTAGCTTATAATAGAAAATGAAATTCTAAAAATATTTACATCAACTTCTCCAGGAACATGAAAAACTCATAAAAGCAAGCAATCCCTGAAGCATTAGATTAAAAACATGTAGTCTCCAACCATGAAAGTTCTTTCAGAGAAGTGGATATTAAACAGGAAACAATGCAATTTCCATCAAAGCTAATTCTTTTCAGATGTTCAAAGCATGACGAAACCCATGTTTGAGTGCCTCTTCTTCAAGCCCAACAATTTCCAGAAAAGCTTTGCGTAGCCCCACTTTTGCAATCCTGTAAATCTCTACTGAGGCTGCTCCCTTCTCAGCAACCTTTAAAGCATCTCCGAAGATATCACGATATCGTAAAATCGGAGATTCTTGACAGTAATTCTGACTTTCGACATCTCTTTCGTCCAAGACAATCCCACTCTTTGCCTTCTTTGTCCACCTCTTTAGAATATAATGTTCTGGTAGCAAAATCACACCGTTGCAGAAGAAGACTGTAAGCACATGTTTACATAATAAACCAGATGACTCAAACTTGTAGCAAGTGCAGACAACTTTTTTCTCCGATTCATTAAAGGCAACAATGTGCCTTCTATGACCATCACCGTCCCTTTCGACAGTATATTTGCTGATAGTACCTTCCTGAAATTTGACAGCATAGTGATCCAAGGCTTCAACCAATTCAGCCTGAAATCTTTCAAATACTGCCCTTGTGTAGATACTGGCTGCTTGTTTCTCCATATGTGAATCTGTCTTCAGAATCTGTTGGGAATGCAACGCATCAAAATCGTCGTGCATTTCCTTCTCGTACCGAATATCCATTTCTTCATTAAACTTAGAAATGAAAGCTGGCAGGGAGATCCTTGTGTCGAAGTTCTTTCGGAAGAAAGTGTTTATACTTTCTGATCTTTGAGTGGTGTATAATTCTGCAAAGAATGAATCCTTCAGATATGCAGGAACCCATTTATTACGAATATTGTATACTAGCTGCAACCAGGCATTTTCCCTAAGATTATATTTGTCAATAACCAGCTTCCAACATGCTTCAAACATATCAGCTGTTTCACACTCCAAGACATATTTTTTTAGTTCTTCAGGCAGAGTAGGATACCTGGAGTAAACATCAGAGAGCTTCTTCTTGCATCTAGATAAGATACTCCATTTGCAGATTCTGTGGCAAGTAGTAGGGAATACCTTCGCAACAGCAGCTCCCAAAGCCTTGTCTTGATCAGTGGTTAACGAGATTGGATGGCGTCCTGACATTGCAGTCAACCAAGTCTCAAACAACCAAGCATAGGAGGATTCAGTCTTGTCTAATATCAATGCACATCCAAAATTAACAGGTTTTACATGATGATTGACACCACTGAATGCAGCGAACGGCATCATATTCTCATTCTTCTTGTATGTTGTATCGAATACAACAGCATCGCCGAAGTACTTATAAGCAATTCGAGCTCTTGAATCAGCCCAAAATATGTTGGCCAAGCAATTCCTATCATCCACATTCATTGAATAGAAAAAACCAGAATTCTCGGCTTGAATTTTCTTGAAATGCTCCAGGAGACCCTGAGCACCTCCTTCCCCAAAAATCTTCTGCCTCATCTCTCTCAACAAGTTGTCATGTTCACGATCCTTCCCGGATAATTGGTTAAGCTGGATTTCACGCACTTTATCTGGACTAACAACAACATGAGTGTGCTCCAACACCAATTTAGTAATAACCCATCTGTCTGCACCTCTGCGAACCACCTCCATCATTGCAGGGCATCCATCCCTTATAGAGAGACGCTTCCTCTTCTTCTTGTTAGTCAATTCAGTGACCTTCTTTTTGTGATGGCCTTCCTTCAAACAAACAAATCTCTTCATGACTAAAACCTCAACTCCTTTTCGTCTCTCACTGCGAGACCTGGCGACGCGGATGCCAAACCCAAGTTGCAGCGCATAAGCATTGTAAAACAACCTGGCAACAGTATCAGACTCAAACTCCATTCCAAGATGAGGATCTTGATTCTTCACATCTGCTTCAGATACAATGAGCTCATTTCCAATGGAATGCACTAGTGCTAAAGAATTATCCTGGTGGTTGAAGAAATGAAGGGTAGCAGCAACTTCTCCAGCCTGTTGCTCCGCATCAGAGGTCATGATATCTTCTTCTAGATCAACATAGTCTTCGATCAGTTCATCATCCTCGCTCTAAGTGTACTCCATCGACCTGTGCAGTATGCACACAGGAATCGCATGAAATCAGAAGTTTAAAATTCGTATAAAAGAGCCGTCTTTATCAACTGAACTGCAAATTTTCCACGTTAAAACAGAAAGTATCATATTTTTTAGCCTAGCCAGCTTGAGTTGGGGAATGCCACACGGAAAGGTTGTAGCTTTGCAAACAATAGGAACTAGGGTTTCTGAGTGGAGAGTATGGGATTAGAATCAAGGATGAGAAGAAAGTGAAAGAAGAGGCGGAATACTTGTAAGCGGGACTTAGAAAACAAAGGAGCTTACTTTATCGGTTATGGTTTACAGTAAGCAGGCGACTGAGGAGTGCTTCACCTTCCTCAAGATGTCGACTTTAAGACGCCACTAGGAATCAAAGTAGAACTGCAAGATGGAAGAACCCTAGTTAGTGTATCAATAAAGAACGACCTCGTTTCATGGATCATGATTTATTGCCAGGAGAACTAGGGGAACTGAGGACTTGTTTGCTCTGGGTATCTCCCGATCCACAGGTGTTGACCCAACTACCGTTGCCGTTGTAGGGTTATAGTGTAAAAACAGGGGTTGCTTAATGCAAGGCATCAGAAGAACAAAAAAAAAAAATAACTAGGCCTGGTTTCACGTTAAATGTTGAAGGGGATTAAAGACGATTTAAATTTTTTAAAGGATTATAGAGGATTAATTGTCTTTAATTTTTTGTTCTAATTTTATATTTTTTAAAAAAATTTATCTAATTTTTTTTTTTACATTCTTTCATTTTTATCAAACATATAAAAATGAAATTAAGCCATTTTTGATAAATTTTTATCAAGTATGTTGTATTTTTTATAAGGAATGTTATATGTTCAAATTCAAAATCAACCAAAGCTCTAATTTTCAACAAATTTCTTGTCAATGTAATCATCTTAACAAGACGAACCTGATGGTATCAAGGTTGGGTCAATCCCAGTCCAATCAAATCAAAATTAAGCCATTAAAATACATTTATAAGTTTTGGATCATCAATTGAATGATCTACTGAACTCTAAATTTGATATATTCTTAATTAAATCGAGTGTCTCGAGAAGAGAAATCCAGTAGGCCCAATATCAATCAAATCTGACCTTTTTATAGCACTAAAATTATTTAAAATTTTCCAACGCTCAACAGGGTCAATAAGAGCAGTGTAATCAGGTGGTTGGGGAAGTTATTATCCAAAAGTCCAAAATATCCCTCCTCTAGAGGCTATAAATAGACCATGTCTTTTCATTTGAAGAGTGAAAAGGGAAAAGAGGCATTTCAGAGCTCGTTCTGGAAGCAGCTAACCACCGTCTATCAGCCACCATCAACTAACACTAGTTGTCACCGTCTGCTGTTGTTGTCCTCTAATCATTGTCGACCCTTGCTTGCAACATCATATCTCAAATACGTCTATAACTTATACACATGTAAGGAAGACTTGGTGATAACTTTCAGCCTACGTTGCCACTGACCATCATTGGTCACTGTCGGCTGTCACCACCTCCTAACACCAAGCACCGCCAACTGGCGAAACTGCTTACAACCATCGTAGTCAACTAAATCTCTTTCAAATTTGTTAAAACCAAACAATATAATAGTAGAGATGGCACCGAGTCTCTCAATATCTTCGACATCTCATACATTTTCTTCCTTTGGGTTCCATTAATAACTGTCCACTTTTTAGCCTTTCCCATTTGGAATTTTGATGATCAATTATGAAAACCTAAACTTAGAAATTTCTTGAAACCAAAATCACAGTCTTAATTGAGAGATTTCTTAAATAATTTTAGTAGCTTAAGATGTAATTAACTACAATGTCTCACTCTTATATGAAGTTTAAGATGACATATTTAATCTAAACCATGTTTAGTCTTTAAATTAGATTGGGGAAAGAATTGTCAGTTTAATTGTAGAACATTGCAAATATCCAAAATTTCTTAATTTAAACCATTGAATACATCATAAAGTGATATTTCTATTTTTCGAGATGGTATATTACTTTTGATGATGTGTTTGATTATTTAAATAATTAAATCTTGTGTTAAAAAATAAAACTGACAGAGTTATATCATTTAAACTTCTTGGCAAAAAGTTTATTCACCTTTTATGTGAATGTGGCTTTGATTGCAAACTGATCTGCACGAATTTGAGTACCGCACCTTACACTCGGGGGGGGAATCAAAACCCAAACCTGAGGGAACTTACAACTGACAAGCAGATGCCCGACCAACTGATCTGCACGAATCATTTCATATATATATACATCTCTCATATTTTTGACGGATTATATCTAACACTTTATTACTGATTTTTTTACCTTTGTTTATTGGCTGTGTTTTATCTTTTTTATGATTGTTTAGTGTGTTGTCATTGCCCTTTCTTTAATATGCCTTCTTCGGGATATCGACTGATCTATGTATCTCTTTATTGTCTTATTTGTATCACTTTTATATTTACTTTGAGAATTGCACTATTATTTTCACTTTGTTATGTATGTCGACTCTATTCTTTCGACTAGTGGGGATACTTTTGGCTTGGTTTTCCCTATGCCGGTCTTCTTCTAAGACATGAGTATTTCCTCTATTTCAATTGGTATATGGATTCTACTTGGCAACAAATTCTCTCCCTTTAACAGAAGATTGAAGAATACTTGCATTTCTGTTTTATAAGATCTAACTTTCTCAGATTTGCCCCCACTTTTTTGCCCTTAACTATTCTTTATTTATTTGGGCTGATTTTGTTCATCGTGCTTTTTGGTCTTTCTTAGAATTAGCTCAATGTATTGTTTTAAGCTTCTTAAGGTGGTGTGTCCATATTTGCTCTCTTTTGTGTTAGTTGTATTTTAAGTTTAAATGGGGACTTCCAATTTTCCCCTATACTTTCTTTTCGTATTAATCAAAATCTAATTTCACTAAAAAATATTTTTTAATCATTTTGTTTACCTCAAGTAGGTTTGTAAATGAACCAAAGTACTTGATAATTAACTCACCTCGATTAGTACTCAATCATGTCTGTTCAAATTAATAAATTAACAAATTTAAATATTTTTTGAAACTCTAAGGTTAAATGAACCAAGTTTAAACATATTGCAACTTATTTATTAATATACAAAAATAAACTCTTTGGGTGTTTAACAGGTGACTTGTTAAAATCTCTATATTTATTTGAATTATTATTTAAATAAGTTTTGATTATCAAGAGTTTGTTTAATAATGTATTTAATTATAATATATTATTATTTAATATCAAGGCATATAAATTTAATGTATTTTTTAATCCTTTTATTTTAATAAACTTAATTGTTATTACTTATTTATGTTTTTTTGACCACAAGAAAGCATAAGTACATTTTTATTTATTTAATATACATTAGTTAGGCGCTAATTTAAAGTTTATTCAATTATTTATTTATTTAAATTTATAAAATCATTTGTTAGTAACTATAGATATAAAATCAAACACTCATCTAATTTTTTAGTTTATTACTAACTTTATATGATAAATCAAATGCACATTAAATTTTTATTTTTATATAAAAAATATGTAATCATTTGATTTTTATTATAAACGAGCAAAGTACAAACTAGGTATAAGCATTAAGAAATTTAAGCAGCAAATGACGTACATTGAATCATGTTTTGTCCATGAGATCACACTCAAGAAATAGAACTTAAAGCTTGATAGGGAAAAAAAGTAAGGGGCAACAGAGCAAGATTTAGTAGTTGTTTAGAGAGCTTTTTCTCATTCCCCAAGGAAAAATAGGAGATGTCCCGTTTTACATTTAATTCCCTTCTTATGTAAGAGTGTTTTTTTATATATAAAATAAGCATAGGCTATGATTACATCCGTACTTCTAGGGGTTTATAGTTGTTTGTCTAGTCACAACATTGCTTATGTTTTTTTGTTTTTTGGGCGAAAGAGAAACATGTCTCAAGGTTGGACTTCTATTTATCATCATCAGCTCATTCTCATTTTATAACTTTCATTCGGCTCTTCGCATTCGTTACACTCAGCACATATTCAACTATATCTATCTGACTGATGCAAGGCTGGACCGATGTCGCTGGGCTGGATTGTTTTTTTTTATTATTATTTATTTTATTTTATCTTTGTTTGCTAGGACTTTATCTTCTGGTAGACCTGGGCCGAGTCCTCTAGCAAACATGGGTTGGGAAAAAGACCCGTTAGGTCGATCCATGCTTATGTTAGATTGACTAATCACTTTTGATGGTACAACACATATTTAAATATAAGATACTAGAATTCTATATAATGATATTATAATTTTCATTTATAGAATTCAAACCATTTACTATTATTATTATTATTATTATTATTATTATTATTATTATTATTATTATTATTATTAATTTCTACAAATTTTTGAAAACATTTTAAAAATATCAATTTTTTTAAAAATGGTATTTTTTTATCTCATGATATTGGGTAAGATTATTGCTCCATGAAAGTAGGTTTGGCTACTTTAAGCGGTGGCATTCCTCGTCCACATTTTTTTCAGCAATCCGCTTGCTGCCGAAGATGACGTCGACGAGCTCTTGGTCGCGGGCTCTGACGCAGATTTCGCCTTACACATTTGCGTCGATTGGTATTGCGATATCCATCGGCGTTTCAGTGCTTGGTGCTGCTTGGTAACCGTTTTTGCTGTCGTGTCGTTTCCCCTGAGTTCTGCTGCCTTTCCTATGGCAATTTGCGACGGTAATAATGCTGCTTTCTTCTTCTTTATTAACTATTTCAGGGGAATTTACATCACTGGAAGCAGTTTGATTGGTGCTGCTATTAAGGCTCCGAGAATTACCTCTAAGAATCTTATTAGGTATGTGACGTGTCTCATATGCCTAAGTTTTTTTCTATCAGGCATGTTAAATTGTTGATTGTTTGGCTGATGGAAATCGAGTTCTGCCTTATGGTGAGGATGGCCGTTGGAGCTGTAAATTCTTAGTTATAATTGGATTATACTACCAATTATATCAAATTAGCACTTGTGCATGAACCTTGGCTTGTGGTACCCTGGATTGCTATCAAATATTTAGAGACTACATGGTTATCTGATATTTTTAGTAAATTTCGATGTTATTAGTATGGTTAATTATCTGATTTGGTGTTGTCCTTAGATTAAGACAGTCTAGATTGCAGCTTTAACTGTATTGTTGCATCTTTCTGTTGGTCGAAGTGGCAAAGATTCAGATTGTGTTGATTTGAACTACATATGAAAGTAAAAGAGTGCAGTAATACTACACCATTGATTAGGATCAAGATTTAAAATTGCACAATTAGGTATTTAGGATTTTCTTTTTGCGAGATGAGTGACGCATAGGCATTTTGAGTTGTGTGCCTCTAAATTTAATTATTAAATTAATGAAAATTTTGAAATACTGAGTGACATACTAATATCAATTTAAGATGTCGAAAGTAAGATCATAAAAAGTTAAAGTAGGAAAAAAAAATGTCACACTATTTCAAACATTACATAATGAGTTTCTCTCAATCCCAACTCACCATAAAGTAGTTCATAATCTTTATTTATGTATTTAAATGACTCATACTCTCATTATTTAGAGAGTTTTCGCTAGAATCGTCATTATAGTTAATTATTTTTTCATATTTCTCATCATTTGTTGCATCAGCATTCTTTGAAATTTTATCATCTTCATTTTCAAACATCTTTTTCTTTCTTAGTCATTAAAAATTAATACTAATATTACTTAATTTCAGAATAATTACGATATTGTTAATTTCAAATTTTACAACATAAATTTTTGTAGTAATCTTTTTTATTTCTTTCTTGTTGTCATGTGCTAATCTTATTTTTCCCTCCATCATAAATATCAATATTGAGATTCTCCTCTTATAAATATGATGTTGTAACTTTGTTTTTGTCTACCACGAATCGTTCGTCTTCTAATGGCATTGAAGTACTTAGGAATTTTTATCTCCATTCAAATCTTACCCTCCATTAAATTTCTATCTCTCAATCTTTTGTTATACGTGACACAAACCAATGAACTTTTTCTTAAGGTACTCATCTTTTTTTCTCGTGGTATAAACTTAATAATTATTTGTCAAGCATATAAGGTACAAAAAATTGATTGCAAATATTAATAGTCTAGGTGTGCTATCTCCAAATTTGACTCACCACTAAACTAATTTTAAGAAAAGTAATGAGCCTCATTTGTAAATTATATCTAGCTTGACTGGTCATTGTTAAACGTTAGTGCCAATATACTCTTTACTAGGCAAATGCTGTGCCATAGTATCTTTGAATTGTTTTAATCTAAGGAATCCTTTTTGTTTTTTAAAGCTATAAGTTAAAGATCAGTCTTCCTCTAATAAATCTTTTTTTGTTTTTTATTTCTTTGAAAGCTATAGGTTAAAAGATAGTCTTCCTCTTCTTTGTCATGCTGGCTATCATTATATTCATACTATGGTTAAATTTGGTCTCTAGATTGATGGAATTTTTTGCATCAAATTGAGATTGATGGTTCAGATAACAGTGAATCATTGATACAATTGAATCTCTTTTTTCTCATCTATATTTATTTAAATTTTCTTGTATATGCACTCATCTCCAACAATTTTGCTATCCACTTGTTTTTCTCATCCAATGTGTTAGAAATGAAACCCATAGGTAGTTTTTTCTTCGTACCAATCATTCAAAAAAATAAATCCAACGGCATTTCATTTATCTTATCATAAATTTGAGGCTTATAAGTTATTTTGAGATATTTGACGTACAAATTTAATGACCCTAACATTTTCATTTTCAAATTGCACCTCATCAAAATGCTTTGATATGTATCTCACACAATTAAGGCATATGCCTCAACTGGTCCGCATGAGGTGTGCGGCTCAAAGTCTTTTTCCTGCACCTCAAGCCGAGGCATGCCTTGAATTTCACAATTTTAAAGCATAATTAGAATATACAACGACAACAAGCCTTTATCCCACTAAATGGGGTTGGCTACATGAATCCTTTTTCTCCATTGTTTCCAATTGAGTTTCATATTTTCATGTACTTATAATAAATTAAGATAATTTTGTATACATGCCCAAGTATTTTTTAGTCTTCCTCTAACTTTCTTAACATAATTCAAATTTAAAGCATCTACTCTACTAACCAGATCATCAAATGGTCGATTTTTAATGTGACCAAACCATCTAAGACGATTGTCTCTAATCTTGTATGCCACTGAAGCTACACCAACCCTTTCACAGATACTTTCGTTTCACATTTTGTCTCCAAGTGTCAAGCCACTAGTCCACCTAAGCTTTCTCATCTCAACAACACATATCTTAGTTTTATGCTTCTCTTTTAAAGACTAACATTTTGCTCCATATAACATTGCGGGTCCAACCACCATCTTATAAAAATTCCCTTCAAGTCTAATTGTTACTTTGCTATCACAGAATAAGCCCGATGCATTCCTCCACTTCTACCCTCCAACATGAATTCTAATAACATCCCCATCTATATCACCATCACTTAATGTTTTTGACAAAAATTTTATGATGGCTGTTGACTATCTAACTCAACCCTCCACTTTTCGCATCTTGGGCTTGGGTCCTGACAATGACAAAATATGTGCTAGTAAATTAAGTTCACATAATAATACCAAATATATTGATTGTGTTGACATTTAGATGGAAATGCAATATTTTTAAAATTTTATGTAAAATATCTATTAACAAAAATACCTCCAATAGATATTTAATATTATAGCAACTTTAGTATAGATCATGCCAAATTATAATGGGGCTTAATTTAGATGTAAAATTTCTATCTTTTTTAATGTATTAATTGTGATTCTTAGTGTTAAAAATTTGCTAGTAGATTTACCAAGGGTAAGAATTTACTGACCATAAAGTTTTTGGGGTAGCATAACCGTCTTTAGGACTGTTATGGTGGGAAATACAGTTTATGGATAATTTTGTGAGAAATTTATTATTGAATTTATCCTATTTTATGGCAAGAATGAACATTGAAGAAGAGTTGATAACCTACCTCGCATGGTTGGGAAAAGGATGATGGCTGTTGATAAGTGCTATCTGGCATAAATTTGAACTCTGGAAATGACTTATTTGAACAATTTTCATTGATTTTTTAACCAGTTATTATTTGCATAATAGTTTGGAAATAAAATGCTTCATGGTGCTCGTTGACTGATTTGGACTATAGCTGTCTGCATAACATCGATTAAATCGTTGTTATGAAAATAGTGTTTTATCTGTTTCTACCTCTTAAATCATCAGTTGTTTTTTAGTGATGATGGCCTTCACTGATGATATTAGAACCAGGTGAGCTTCTTAAACTTTGAGCTCTCATAATTTTTCATTTTACCTTACATTTTAAATTTTGTATTTGCACTATTAATATACACAAAGCAATATAATGCAATTTATTTTTCTTTATTTTGTATTTCATTTTTTTTCTTATATTTATACCATATTTATTTACAAAATATAATTATAATGAAATTTTGCATTTCTATTTTGTATTGCTCTCATCATTTCATGTTTTCATTCATATTTCTATGTTTCTTTGTGTCAAAAGTATCTTTTACTTTTATATTTCATTTAGAATATTAGAGGATATCAACCAAAGGCAAAGTTTTGGCACTTAAAGTTTTTGAAAATAGGCTAGGCAACAAGGAAGGAGAATTTGAAATATATAAAATTTCTGAGGGACAACAAATATGATCTTGGGGTTTCTGTTATGTTGGGTATGTTAAAAATGAATGAATTTGGGTCATAGTTGATGATAAATATATTAATTAAACATGGAAATATATTTTTTTTCTAGAAGATTTAAATATGAGCCTCAAAGAATATATGTTTACAAGAAGAGAAATTGTGTAGTTTCTCAAAGGTATCTTAAACTAAAGATTTCTAAGAAAATACATAGAGGAAATTTCAGAGTCTGAGGTCATATATATTTGCAAAGATTTTGGGAGTTTGTGAGATATTATAATAGTTTGATTTCAGATATCTTGACTGAAACCGGAAACTACATGTAAGTTATTGGAGAATGTACACTTTTAGAACTAGGGATCTGCAAGATTGTAGCAAGTATAGGGAAATCAATCTTATCTGTCATTACATTGAAGTTACATTTGAGGTTTATGAAACATTAGCTTAGGAAAGTTATTTAGTTGTTGGAGAATCGAATTCTTTATGCGCCAATTAAATGATATATGCACAAGCAGAGAACATTGGCAATAGCCTCATATTATGTGTCCTGAATATGAAAAGGTTATTTTTGCCGAGTAAACTGGTGGGTACTTAAGGGACTGCATTTTGAAGGTATGTTGAGTTTATTTTATTGAAGTGTTTTATAATTGATTAGAGAATAATAGTTGCAAGAAAACCATTGAAGTTTCTTATCACAATAGTTTATTTTTCCGTGTATCAACATTTTGTTTTTATTTGTGCTGTGTTAGTTTTTGAAATGCTTGAAAATTGCATGCAAATTGCGGTCACATGATGTATAATTTTGTTAGATGTGAAATTGATATATCAATCAATAATTTTATATTATTAGAATGCCAAGCGATACCTTTGTGTAATATGTTTAATTCTCTTGCATCTATCAAACAAAAAAGTTTGATGCATATGGTGATTAAAATGAAGAAGTGCTTTAGAAGTATTATTAGATAAGATGATGCCGGTGAGACTTAAATTGGAGTCTATAAAACTAAAATTAAATTGAGTGTGTTATTTGAATTTGAGTGTAAGATGGACGGTGATAAAACCCAAAAGGATAGCGTGAGATTTTTTTTTTTTTTGGTTAAATTTATGGTGCGAGCAACACCTATTGAATGTAAAAATTTGAGAAATAGCCTAGGCAGTTCAAGCACACGTAATAGATGACAAGGTATATTAGCAAGGCAAGCAAGAAGATAGAATCAACGTGAAAGGACTAAGGAAAGAAAAGGGCCATATCAAATGTAACTTGGTTGAAATTTTGGAACAAAATGATTTATGTAAATTTGAGTTAACATATCATGTAGTTAGCACTTAATAGGAATGAAAAAAAAAGATGAAATTCATAAAACCTATACCAAATAGTTGGGATAAAGTTATTGATGATGAGAATTCATGTGAATATGATGATAATTGTGTACATAGGTTCAATTGTTGGCAATATTTATTGGACTGTTTTTTTGTTATTTGATTTTCTATTTTTGGTTTAAGCATATGATGATGCAACTGCGGTGGTGGTAAATTGATGGATTTGGACATCAACAAGTTGTATGCGGTGATATCTTAATATAAAACAAAAAACTTATGTGATTGTTGTCCTTTGATTATAAATGAAGATTAAGGCTCAATTTGGGTTGCCAGCTCTCATTTGCCTACCAGAATTGAATTGTTTTTTTTTCTGAAGGGATATGCTTTTAAAAGCTTAAATTACAAAGGGTGTTTCACTTGATGCTAACTAATTATGATTTAGCATGGTTAATGATGCGGCTTTGCCTTACAAAGGATTGTCATGATTCATTATCATTACATCAAATGGTTGGGAGCCTGGCGTCCTCTCCATTGATATTATTATTTTGTACTGCTTATTTTCCATATCAATGAAGAGGATTTGACAAAAAAGGTTACAATCTCTTTTTGAATCATGTTGTGTATCTGTTGTTGTTGTTTGTGCTCCTTATCTAAGTTGGTTGCTTAAACATTTATTGTTTTTGTGAATTAAGTTCTTGCCAATTAATGTTTACTAATAAATTGATGGATATTAAGATCCAAAAGTGTTGGGAATAGATGTAGTTTTTTCTCACATTCTTTCATTGATTAAAGTCCCTGTAGATCTCTAGTAATCATATTGCATGGAGAAAGTCAATCTTCTTGGTTCTATTTGAGCTAAACCACGTCCTTTCCTTCTATAGACGGGTTATGTTTGTAAAACACAAAAATGAGACTATGGACATGAACTCTAGGGCGTGGATGAACTTTGACTATGGCAAGCACACTTGAGGTTGAACAGGTACATGAGCTAGTGCGTCTAAGCCTTTAAAAGTCTTGTTGGGCCTACATAAGATTTTTATAACTTGAGGAGTCTTGCCTTGATGGGATAAGGGTTGTCCTTTAAAACTGTTTTACGGTAAAAACGTCTAAAGCCCACCATCATTGTTCCTTGGCACGGCTATTCACCTCGCTGTCATCCTACTACTTCCTCTCTTAAGCCATAGCTAGTTGTTTGCATGGTCCAAATGGAGGCCAAATGGTTTTTTATAGCTGTCTTTGAGTTCTAATTGCCATGCAGTATTGCATGATGGTTGCGAGTGAGGACCTGTTGGCTGTAATTGAACTTAGTGAGTTCTTGTAAGATGTTGACAACATTTTTGCATCAAGCTATGTGGGTCTCCATGGGCTTTTATGCTTTCTGACTGTGCTTTCAAACAGTTGACCTGGTCTATATTTATGAGTTTTAATTAGTTGAGCTTGGCATGCTGACAGAGTAATAAATAATGCAATATCTTTAAATTAAGGATATAGCGTGTACTTAATGGAGCATATTCTACTGCCTGAAACTTGATAAATTTAGTTGGAGATAGTACAAAAATATGTGGTTCTGATGGGAAATAGATGCAATCAAATAATTTTTGTATAAAATAGAACCAAAATTTTTTTAATTTATGCAATTTAGCATTTTGAAACTAAAACTTAGTCGATAAAGGTAGAGATACATGTAGTGAGAAAGAAAGAATCAGATTGAAGGAGACTCGAATAAAATGATGCAATGACCAGACCTTAAAAAAATGGCTAAAAGCTAAAAAAATTGTTGATACAATCTGACATAGAAATTAACACGATTTTTCAGAAAAATTAGGGCAAACCAATATTTTCCTTCAATAACATCAAATCAAAACAATACGAAAGATAAACGCCTACAATTCGAGTGGTAGGCTATCTTTTCCAAATCCTACAATTCGAGAGGTAGGAATTTTTTTCCAAAGTCTAAACCTAAGAATCCAAGACACAAATTTCATACATAACCCTAACCCTAAGCTATTAACCCTTATTTATACCCAACAATAATAATAATAAAAGATCAATTTGCCCTTAGGCTAATAAAAGACACAATTTTTCTTAAGTTGGTACCCTAAAAAAAAACACCTTGTTCTCAAGGTGGAAAAAAAGTGAGGAAGTTCCTCCACCACAGCTATTTATGTTTTTTCATCTCCTGCCTCCTCGTCATACACTGTGAGAGCCTGTAATGTTTGATCCTTGTAACGGTGTCCAAGGGATAATTTAGCATCACACAGAAAACATAACCACTTGGATCGCTTCTCTTAAATCTGTCTCTATATGGCGTTTGAAGTTGAACCCTAGTCGGGCTCTTATAGTCTTCTCTGTCGGCGCCTCCCTTTGAAATGAATGGGTCCTTAGTGTCATGGTTGTTGATGTACTCGAATCTCTCCCTAGATGTGTTCGTGTAGGTCTTCTTTCTGAATGGTCTGAAAATATTCCAATAAGCAATCCTTAAATTTCTCCCACGATCGGATCCAATATCTAGCCTCCCTCCAATGAAACTATGCTAGGGCTTTCCCCTTCAGACATAACCTTGCCGTCATGAGCTTCTCCTAACCATTTAGTTCATTCACTGTGAAATATCGCTCAACTCAGTACACCCACTCATTTGCGTCTCCCCTTTCAAAAATTGGCATCTTCAACTTCTTAATCCCAGCTTCCCCACGCCAACTTCTTCTCCATCTGGTGTTTCTCCTTATGTATCAAGGGTAAAACTTTCATTTGATCATAACGATAACCCAAACCAGCTTTTCTTCTTCCTTTTTATACTCCTCTATACCTTGCATCCCATTTAGATGTTTCAGAGTCCTTTGGGGGAGTCTTTGATGGTGGATGCTTTCCTCCTTATGATCCTCATGTTCAATCTCTTTTTTTTTCTCTGATCTGACCACAATTTTTTATCAACCCTTGGTTAGGGTTTGCAAACTGGGCCGCTGTCGTCCGTTTTTTTTATCTCATCTTTTAAAAAACCTTTTATTTAATTTAACTTTATTACTTCAAATAACTTTATGATTTGGAAAAAAATAATAATTTTGTGATTTTCAAAATAATTAAAATATGAATATGATCCTTTTTATTTAAAAAAAGTAATATTTTAATTTAAAATAGGTGAAACCGAACAGGTCTCACATTTTTAAATAGTTTAGACGAATGAATACGATACTACAAATAAAACATTTATACCGAAGGATAAATATTACTTGTAATAGGGGTTGAATCGCCTAGACTAAAGAATTTGTGACATCCGTTCGATCTGAGAAATTATCTTATTTGCCGACAAATTCCCTTACCTAATACGAGGATTAGATAAGGTTTATTTTATCTGGGTTCCTGGTTCCCTATAGAGGCAAGTCTCTATAGTTAATTATATCTTAAATAACTGGGAGTCATTTAAGAAAACTCTCGATTAAGATCGGATGATTTTGCTTTCAAGATTTCAAAATTTAGGTTTTCACGATTGGACGTGGAAAAATCAAATAAGAATGGCTCAAATTAGGAACAATTATTTAAGGAATCCAAAGGGAGGAAGAATAGGGTGATTTTGCTTTCAAGATTTCANGTGGAAAAATCAAATAAGAATGGCTCAAATTAGGAACAATTATTTAAGGAATCCAAAGGGAGGAAGAATAGGGTGATTTTGCTTTCAAGATTTCAAAATTTAGGTTTTCACGATTGGATGTGGAAAAATCAAATAAGAATGGCTCAAATTAGGAACAGTTATTTAAGGAATCCAAAGGGAGGAAGAATAGGGGACATCACAGATCCAGGAGAAACCCCAAAGATGTCTCAACTATCCTATTGTTCGACTTTATGTCTTTGAAATGATGTTTATTTGATATTTCGATCCTGCAAATTATTTAAGATTTAGGACTTATGTTTGCACAACGTCAGACTGTGCAAATAGCCTAAAAGACAAGAGGATTTACACCGTACTGTACGGTAACCTCAGAATCCTAAAACGTTAGGACTTATAATTGTATAACAGAGTTGTACAGAAGGCCTAAAGAGTGATCCTATAGGTTGTTATTTAAACTAAGGAAAGTGTATAGTGTTGTGAAAATGTTCATGTGATGTGAAGATGTTTCGTTGCTGCAGATCCACCTGG
>NEWO01000008.1:3042613-3063131 GCA_003013225.1 Phalaenopsis aphrodite
TGGAAATTTTGAGGTTATGGGGTTCAATTTGGTTTAATTTGGGGACATGGTCAATTTGAGACAAAATTGGGGGTATTGGTCCAAGTTGATTTTGAGTGAAATTGAGGCTTGACCAAGGCCAATTGAAGGTTCAATTTGATGTGAGGGAGTATTTTGAAGATTTTATGATTCAAAATTGGGGCAGTTGGATAGGTTTGGAGGCTCAATTGAGTGAGATTTTAGTTTTGGGTCAAATTGGGGCTTTTTGATTTGTGTTGAAATTGGATTCAAATGTGAGTCAAGCTAGCCTGGATTTGGCTTCAATCAAGCTTGGACATGATGAATTTGAGTTTGGAATTGAAATTGGGAAGAATTGGAACCAAATTGGTGGACATTGGGGGTGAATTGGGGTAATTGGACCTTTAAAGTAATTTGGGGCTTTTGGTCAAAATAGGTCAAATTGAACTCAATGGAGTGGTTCAAATTGATTTTAGGGACATTTGAAGTGATTTTGAAGGTTTTTGAACAATTTGGGTCACCAAGGGCAGTTTGGTAATTTTGGTCATATGAGGGGTATTTTGGTAATTTTGGGGTGTTTTGAGCAATTTGGGTGGTTTGAAATGTTTGAGATGATTTTTTAACAAATTTGGGCGCTTTGGGTAATTTTTGGAATTTTGGCCAATTTTGGGGTTTCAAGGGCAATTTGGTAAATTTGGTAGATTTTGGGGCAAAAGGCTAAGTTTGGTATTTTAGTAAAATTGGAGTGTCAATCACCCTACTTAAGCCATGAATCAATAGAATTCCCTACTTTGGGTCCTTCATGTGCTGGTCTTAGCTAGACCCTAGCCTAGGGCTAGTGGGCTAAGAGACCATCCACATGAGTCTCCTAAAGGGTCAAGGGATCAAAGTTAAGCAGGTAGGCTTGGGTTTAAGGTTGTGAATGGAAGTGTAATGTGCAAGTGTGTGTGTGACTAGCCAAGACCACACCACCAGAGGGTTGACCTTAAGGCCAAGTGGGAACTCTCTTTGAGCTCCTCAATATTGAACCCACCCTACTAAGTACTAGGGGTTATGACCAATATGTGGAACTTCAAGTTGAGCAAAGAATAGTATAGAATTTCTAATGTTGAGGGTTTTTTTCTAGTCCTCTAGGAATAGTCAACAAGAAAGTTTTATGGCTAAACCATGGGCTGCTAAAGAGAAAAAACTAGACATCAACCAAAAGTGAGGTCAACAACTATATTCTGGTCATACAACGCGTCGCTTCCAGGGGACGCCCTAACAGTTACACAATGATAAAAAAGATTTATGTCATGCTTTTTTAAACAAGCTTTACACTGGTTATTGACTACCTAACGCAACCCTCCACTGTCGACTACAAAACCGTAAATGCAACTACAACAAAAAAAAAAAAAAAAAAAAAAAATCTGAATTTCCTTTTCAAAACAAATTTGTATACAAGCACTGCTGCGAAACTACCAAATCTTCAGCTTTGCATTTCTCGTTATCTACCTCAATTATAAGTTCCTTCGTTCTTGAAGAACCGTCTTCTTTTTTACACATAAAAAAGCAAATTAGTTATAATATTCCCTTTCATAACATTAGTTTAATCTTTGGAACATTTATTTCTTTTCCAAGAACCTCATGTTGTAAAAGTTGAATACGAAAGAGCCAAAGGTGCTACAGGAACCAAAGAAGAATTTTCTAGAATAAATGCTTTTGTTTCAAACTTATAATTTCTGAGAGAAAGCTCTAATGTGGATAAATTGACATCTTGGTTGATACCGTTCTAGGGCTCCTATACGATATTAGGGAAGCTGATTTACTGAGGAGGTGGTTGTGGAAGAATTTGGAAGTAGATAAGCAATGAAATCTGTTAGGAACAGCAGATTTGGCGCCAATCAACGGCTTTCCCAGCTGAAATCAGCGCAAAACTGCAAAATGAAGCGATATGGATGTCAAGGAGGATCCACCACACGTTCTTGAGCAAAATACAGACACACTTGCAAAAAAAAGGGTGCATCAATTCGAAGAGCATAAACAGATAGCAATGTCTCCCAAAACAACAACAATAACCAAAAGTCTGAAAATACATTAAATAAAATGGCTTAACGAGAAGCATTAAATGTGAATAATATATCTGACTAATTCTTTATTTATAGTCAAAACCTATAAAATAAATTCAAGTAGCATTGTGTGAACCCAGCGCGCTACAGATCGAACTAAAGCCAGGATATGTGAATGTTCCCTCAACTTATATGGTGACGAAGCAAGTCAACTTAGAGAACCTAACGTATTTGCCAAATGAATGGTTTTTTTCTAGTCAGAAGTCGAGCCATATTATTCAAATCTGACACAGTAGCAAATCCTTATTCATCAACCTGACAATAGCAAATAAAATCTCTTTTAGTAAGACTACAAAACTCCAATCCAGAAGATGCTTCTTTCATTGATAGCTTTAATTGCAATGGGCCACTCTAAGATTTTGGATTTATAGCTATTTTTATTATTTTTTATTTTTTGTATGTACAACTTCTTTCATATGTAACTCTTTATATGCCACCCCAAACTTACATATAACAACCAAGTTGAAATCCAAGCTATGCAACTTAAAGCTATTGATCCATGTATTTTGTGATCTTAGTAAATAAAATGTAGGAAATTCTCTACTACTGTTTTATCCCTTTTCTCTACAATATTTGCCTCTTTTGAAGTATTTTAGTCTGGCTGGTGTGGTTCATAGACAATCCAGGATTCAACGTTAATAATTCATTCTTCTCGTACGAAGCAAAATGATGAATCTTAAGTGGCAGAGTAACCAGAAAAAATGAATTTAAATGGATTGAAAAAGCAATAATACACTGTATCAGGTGCCATGGAACAATGTAGAGGTAGTGATTCAATTACGCCTTCATCTGAAAAAAGCACCATTACTACTCTTTCAACAAGTAAATTAGAAGAGATAAATTCTATTAGCAAATAGTGATACTAAAATGGATCAAGGTATCAAACATAAAGAATAAATATTTGTTCGTCAGATTCTGCAGTGACAAAACGTACCATGTTCAAACATACAGTCCTTGCAATCAAAAGATCTGATGAGGAACAAAATCTGCTTTAAAAGACACTAATAATTCAATAGATCAAGATTGGACATTATGAAATGATGCTTTGAGTTGTACATTTGAGTTGTACATAACTGAATTGGTCAAGCTGGTAGAAGGTAAAAGGGAAAAAATATAATAAATATTGAATTGTTTGGCTTCAAGGGATTACAACATATAGAATAGAGTTGGCATTCAAAATCAACTTTTGAATGAGCCTAGCGATCTACAGAAGAACCCGTTCCCAGCTGCAACTGAGGAACTCGAACTGGCCTATGGGGTTTTGGAGCTGCAGACAAAAAAAATTAATATTTAGAAATGTCCTAAAAGTCCTGTAAACCTACATTGTTAGATCTGCAGAATAATCCATTTTGACAACACAAAACCTAATATGCAATTGATAGGAAACAGACACAAAAAGGGCTCAGACAATCCTTGCGAGTTTCTTGCTAACATAGGTAGCGATAAATGTCACAATTCATGGAAGCAAACAAACTAGCTTGGAACACAGATTGACAGAAATCAAAATACAGTGCATAATAATAATTCCAGACATTAAACAAGAAATTCCTTAATTTCATTTAATATTGATTTATAAATTTAGTGCATGAAAATCTCACTTCGTATACTAGCTAATGTATCAAACGGCACATTAAAACAACAGATCCAGAGTTTCTCCACAGCAGCACAAGAGCTCAGTAATCACATGACACCATTCAAGGGAAGTAAAAAGTAAGCAAGAAATAAACAGTCCCTTCTAACGGAACAAGCAACCCAACATTGCATTCAGCTGGCTCTTATAAATAAACTGAAATTACCAATATCAAATCCAACATTTAAGAAATGTGCTATCTGTGGAAAATTATCTGCCAAAAAATTTGTCAAAAACTTTCAAATTACATGAAAGAAATGATCATCCTTCACACCAAGCAATTATAGAATTAAAAAAAAGGACATAAAAAAAAAAAAAATTCTGTAGACTTAGTTATATATAGGGAATGAATATCTTCAAAATAGAATCTAATGACAGGAATTGATAATTGAGATAAATATGCTTGTCATGCCGGTTAATAAATTTGCACACTTCTATCATAATGTATTTTATTGAGGGAAGTAACAGAGACAATATTTTTAAAAGTGCATGCTTTGAACATTAGATTGAGAGCAGTATAAATCACAAATTAAAGTTTTAAAAAATTATAGAACTTTAGAGCTATGATCAAGAGCGCAAGGGTTAGTAACATGATACGCACATTTTTACATCTATGTGACTACTTCAATAAAAGCAAGAAAATTACAGAATTATATACAGTTGAATTTAAAACACTAATTTCTATACAGTAATAAAATCTTCTCGATAACAAGGGAAAAAATACTCATCTCATTGCAATAGAGAATGATGACAGAAAAACGGGGAACTGAAACATTATGAATGGAAAAATATCACTCACGGACAAATTCTCCTAGAATGCAGAATACATAATTACATATACTTAATGCAATTTTCCTACATATATTGGCTAAAAAAACCAATGAACTTCAAGTAAAAAATATGAATGAAATTGCCTTTACCAACCACTCTCAAAATAACTCCTATAAATTCATTACATATCATCACTTACAGAACATATATATCATGATATCTACTGCCAACTGCCAAATAAATGTAATCTTACTACATAACACTTTCGAGTAATATAATAAGAGATGGCCCCAATGAGATATAGCATTACACAAATAAAAATAAAAAAGAATAAGGAGAGAAGGCAAAATAGGCTTAAGCTTTCAACTATAGAAAAAAGAAAGCCTTGCAGTAGAGGAAAGAAGAAAGGATGAAGCTCATGTAAGCGACAAGAAAAAATAGTAAGAGCAGCAAGTTTTTTCTTGTTAGATTTAGCCATTGTTTCCATAGTAGGTGGCTACATTCCGTCTGTCTTTAACCAAGAGAGAGAGAAATTTCTATCCTTATACTTGTATGTATAGAAAAAAAAAATCTTTAATCTACTCATCTTTTAAAACATAGTTGAATATTTGATCTTTGTGTATGACACAAGACTTAGATGAATATCATTATCACATAAACTCTTCCATCTTATGATCGTAATTTTTTGTTTATTTAATTTTCTTCATTTTGTTTCGCTTAATATTTTATCACCATTCTAACAACTGGTACTAAAGCTTTGGTCTAAAATATTTTCAAGCTCTAGAAGTCCTAAAAATCTAATTGCCAAGATTTTAGATTGTGGCTACTGGATGATGCACATAGAAAATTACTTCTATCAAAAAACAAAAATCATCAACCTTTGAATAGATCAAAACCTTCTACTATTGATCAAAATTAGTGGAGCTGGTGGATAGACGCCAATCCCTAACAAATGATGTTGCCTTTAACATTCTCAATGAAAGGTAACAACAAGCATGATAAAAGCATTATCATATATGTATAAGAAGCCCTCTGTTGTTAATAAAGCATGTTTTATGCGTAACTTTTTTAAATCTAAAGAGTGTTAATAAACCTGTCCTAAGTATACCAATGAGTTCATGATCTCAAGTTAGTTGAGTTCTATGGACATCAATGAGAGACAAAATTCATGCATCAGTTTTATTTTTGTTGCTACCTAAAAGTTATATGGTATAGCAATAGCCATCAGCAGTTCCTATGGCTTAAAACATTTGAAGTTCGATAATGCATCAACAGCTCCTATGCTCAAGAAAATTGAAGTTCAATAATGCTAGAGACCTCATAGTAAGGAAATATGACAATGTGAGACAAGTAAAATTCATTTTCCTAATTTGAATATTAATAACACAATAAAGTCTAGAAACAAAGCAAGTATCAAAGCGATGAAAATTCAAATTACAAAAAAGGAGCCATCATATATCATAATAGAAGTAAATCTTGAGGTCAATGGTTGGATGTTGGTACTATGAAAAGCTAGGACATATGATGAAAGACTACCACAAAAGAAAATAGAAACAAGGGAAAAAACAGAAAGAAGAAACGGTGAATGCAACCAAAAAAAAAAATCAAACAAACAAATAAACAAAAAAATAAAAAATAAAAAAAATCAAAATGCATGGTCACCACTGTTGAATGCCCAATAAATTTATGAATGTTAGAATCAGATGCATCATTTCATTCTTCTTCTCATACAAAATTAATGATAAATTATCACAGTTAAGTATAACAAAGTATTCATTGCTGACAATGAGGGCTTATAATATCATGGAATGAGATGCTTCAAATCATAAGTGGAATCCATAAAAAATGAGTAAGGTCGAAAACATGGCCAGCCTGAAAAGAATTTTGATTTTTATGCAACTTATAGCAGCAAAAATATAATGTCATATTCAATGCTGGCACATAAGTGACCAAAGAAGCCATAGTGATTGCCCAGAGAAAAAACACTAGTACATTCTACATTACCACAAAGATCAACATAATATGGGGCTACAATATGTCTATGAAGAATAATATTTGGCATTATTTAGCTTTTGTGAATTTTCAAATTTAAATCTGTTGAACCTAGCTTTTGTGAAGATTGCATAAAAAAGATTAGTTTCTCAGAGACTGAAAGAGAACTTAAACTAGGATGCTAGGATCAGTTCACAAAGATTTACGGAAGAAATCCCAAGACCATCTCTGGACAGCTTAATATATTATGTCACATTCATAGATGAAATCATTTCCCAAAAGAAAGTAGAGAAATTACTACATATTCTTTCATTAAAGGAAAAATACTGTCATCTTTATAGATAAGTGCGCCTCTTTAAACCAAATGTTTGTAAACAAAGAAAGTTTTTTGTAGTATTGCAACATTTTGGTGGTGAAGCAGTTATGGCCAATAACTATAAATACATGTTACATCAACAAGTGATGACAATTAGGCAATGACTGTCTGGCTATGCAAGAAAGATATGAGTTTATTTTATCAAACAAAATCTAAGGCGTTTGGTAACTTTGTAAGATGAAAAATTATAGTTAAAAATGAGACTGGAGCAAAAATCAATACCTGCAATCCGATAATCAAGGAAAGTATGATTACATAGAATTCAAAAATTACTGTATTGCTAATGGATTCATATGGAGAGAATGGTCTTAGAAACTCTGAAAGAGAATGGTAAAAAAAGAACACTTCTTTGGATGAAATGCGACTTCTTGTAGAACTAATAAAAATATTTTGGACAGATGCAATAAATATAGGCTCAACCATAGCGTGTGATTTTGGGTTCCTAAAGAAGCTTCGAATGGAAAGAAGATGCTTTTCTCATTTGAAAATTTTTAAATGCATTTTCATGTACAAATAATGAAAGAGACAAAGTTGACCCTAAATCTAAATAAAATTTTATTGGTTATAGTACTAATGACTTTGGCTATAAATTATGTGATGAGAAAAACCAGAAAATAACAAAAAATGGGAATCTTATTTTCAACTAATATGTATAAAGCCAGGCCCAACAAGTTTGAAAAAGAAATCTTCACCAAAAGTAGGTTGAATTAAAAGAGCTACTTAATTTTGATAAAAGAAAGGAGAAAATTCTTGTGATAGAAGGTAGGAGATCACAAAAAAATTTCAATATCTATTAATCAATAGTCTCCTTCTCCATATTACGTGCTACTAATTGATGCAAGCAAATCTGAATGATATGAAAAAAGTTATGCAATTAAAAAGAGAAGGATTTTCTCTGCAAAACGAATACTTCGATATTGACCAAGTTACCGAAAGAAAGTGTTTGTGAGTTTGTGTTTGTGCAACATGAAGGACCTAAAAGAAGTCAAGAATACTTTTCAGATGAGAATAGATTAAGATAAAGCTATAAATATTTTGAGCTTATCAAAATCTCAATACATTTTTCAATATGATGAAATAAAAGATTACGAGCACATCACTTACAAGTTACTTCAAGCTCCCAAAAGAATAGCTATTAAAGATAGATGAAAACAAAGATTATATGATAAAATCCCTAATGCATTAACAAGTTGCTCTTTAATCTATTCAATGGTTCAAAAGAATAGCTATTAAAGATAGATGAAGAGAAAGATTATACGATAAAATCCATTATGCTTTAGGAGGTTGCTCTTTAATGTATGTAATGGCTTGCACAAACCCAAACATTACACATGCAGTGAGAGTTGTTAATAGATGTATGTTAAATCTATGGAAGGAACACTAGAGAGTTGTTTGATCTCACCTTTTAAGAGAATTTATCATCGGATTTACTAAATTCACCCAAACGGTAAAATACAGCAATTCTGTGGATTTACGAACTTTTGGATTTAGTAGCCTTAATGTTGCTTTAGGTTAGGATTAAATCTGGATTGCTCTTTAACGTATGTAATGGCTTGCACAAAGCCAAACATTACAAATGCAGTGAGAGTTGTTAGTAGATGCATGTTAAATCTATGGAAGGAACACTAGAGGGTTGTTTGATCTCACCTTTTAAGAGAATTTATCATTGGATTTACTAAATCCACCCAAACGGTAAAATGCAGCAATTCTGTGGATTTACGAACCTTTGGATTTAGTAGCCTTAATACTGCTTTAGGTTAGGCTTAAATCTGGATTTACTAAATCCAGAGATTGGATTAATTTATGGATTTACGAACTTACCAAATCCTAGTAATGCTAAATATGAGTTGCAGCCAAACAGCCCCTAAAAGGTAGTAAAGTGGTTTCTACACTATATGAAATGTATAATTAAACTCTCATTAAAGAAGGTTAACTGGAATTATAGAGATATGACGCCGAACTGTGAGAAAATCTAAATACATGAAGTTACAGGGGATACATCTAGCCTTCAGGTGACATTCGCTTCAGTTTGACATCGCAAAATTGCTGCATTAGCAAAAACAAAAGTTGAATACATAGTTGTAACAAAAGCTAACAAAAAAGTGATTTGACTAAAACGCTAT
Source organism: Phalaenopsis aphrodite (assembly GCA_003013225.1). Classification (NCBI taxonomy): domain Eukaryota; kingdom Viridiplantae; phylum Streptophyta; class Magnoliopsida; order Asparagales; family Orchidaceae; genus Phalaenopsis; species Phalaenopsis aphrodite. The sequence continues at coordinate 3,051,611 of NEWO01000008.1, forward strand.
AATGAAGAATTGAATCAATTAAAAGATCACTATTCTCAAAATTGAAGTGTCATTCACTTAGCAAAGAATGTCTCTTTTCACTTTTTGACAAAGCATATACAACTCAAGTATGACTGCATGCTCAACTTGCTTGAAGATGATGTTTTAAAGCTTGTCTACAACAAACAAGTAAAATATCTAAGCATATGCTGACAAATGTAGTATCCAATGAAAAATTAAAGCTTTGCAAAGCCATGGTGAACATCCATAAATGATGGTATGGAGGTGTCATATATAATTCGAGCATTGTCCTAAAGATGCAAGGAGAAAAGTATAAACTTGGTTCAGCAGGGACAATGCTGGCCAATTAATTGGATTAAATGAAAAAAGTAATTCATTAGTAGTTATGAACCGATATGTTTTAAAGTCAAGTTTATAATTTTCTCCTTGCACAGAATTAATTTTCAGAGTAATGAGTAAACTTAGTTTAATGAATAGCGTACCATTAGGGTTCCCTTGTTCATAAAAACTACGTAGAAGAGCTACAGCCTCCGCTGAAAGAATCCCTCCAGTGCATTTAAAGGACCGTGCTCCAGAAGAGGTGCTGCTAAATCAAGAGACTATGATTAGTTAACAAGAAAAGAACACGATGACTTGCAATTTTTAAAGTCACAAGATTGGTGATGCCAGAACTAATCGGTATTTAGCAGAATACAAAAATTTTATTAACATAGAAATAGGGTTACAACACGACGCAATGAAAAGGGGAAAACGACAACAGACCAATCTCCTGATAGGGCCAAAAAGAAGAGATTCAAGAGAGAGAGGGGGGGTGTCAGATGGGATGGGAAAGGATTTTGGAGGTCTGGTAGATAGGCTGGAGTGCTGGTTGGAGGGCTAGACAGCAAGGAGAAGCTGCAGAGAAGGGCGGCAGGGGGTTAGGGTGTGGGTCGGGCAACTGGGTAGCGAAGGTAGGTTGCAGGTAAGGGGCGTCAGGGTGTTAGGGTGCAGTTCGGGTGAGTGGACAGTAATTGTAGGTGGTAGGGAAAGGCGGTCGGGTGTTAGGTTGAAGTACAGGGAGGCTGGAGGTGGAGAAGAGGGGATAAGAAGGGTTATATAAGGGTAAAAGAAAAGATACTATGCCACCTTGGAGTAGAATACAACTGAAGTACCGCCACCTCCTCAGATACAACCCTAAAATATCGAGAACACTCCACACAAGAATCTAAAATCTACAAAACCAAGACTGCCCTAACGCTTCAAAACAACAACAATATATACACTCTAATTGGAGGGGGGGAAGAAAAAAGTAGGAAAGGAGACTCTGACACAAGAGGAAGGGGTGTGAATACACTAGAAAATAATCATTAGCTTTCCATACGGAGAGAAACACATGGGAGAGATGATAGTATCGCCCCTTCTACCTGTCTTCTGATCCTTTTGCCTCGCCCCTTCTACAGGTCTCGCAACCTGTGCTCTAGATCGGTCCCTGGACTGATATGAAAATTGGCTGGTTCAACCAGTTCAATCTGCTCAACCGGTTCAGCCGATTGGAATTTTGGCGCCCCATATTAGTAGCGTTGTTAGCGCCCTGCGTCGGTCTCCCAGAGTTGAAGAAGCTTCAACCATATTTGTCGAAACTCCCGGTTCTTCAAAGTAAGGTATCAGGTCGGCGAAGTTGAATATGGTTAAAACATTGTAGTCTCCGGGTAGGTCGATCTTGTAAGTGTTGTCATTCAACTTTTGAAGTACTCTGAAAGATCCATCTGCTCTCGTCTTAAGCTTTCAGAATGATCATAAGGACAATCTTTTCTTTTTCAACCTAATCCACACGATGTCACCTTCAAGAAATGTTACTTTCCTCCTAGATTTATTTGTTTGCGTCTGATATTTGTAATTATGTTCAGCAATCTCATTGCCAACTTCTTCATGGAGAATCTCGTGAACTCGTTTTGTAGCATCCTCACTGATTTTCAAAGATGGCAGAAGGCACCAATTCAGGTGGTGTGAGTGGATAGTGTCCGTACACAATCTCGAAAGGAGTGGGTCCAGTAGTTTGGCTGATGGATCGATTATAGGCGAATTCAACTTGGACTAGAATAAGATTCTAGTACTTTATATTTTCTCCTATGTAGCACCTCAACAGATTACCAAGGCTCTGGTTTACCACATATGTCTGCCCGTTTGTCTGCGAATGAGCTACCGAGCTGAATTGAAGCTTGGTGTCAAGCTTTCCCCATAGTTTCCTCAAGAAGTAGCTCAAAAATTTGACATCTCGATCAGAGCTGACGATCCAGGAAATTATGTGCAATCTTACAATCTCCCTGAATAGAGATCGGCGATGTGAGAGGTGGCTAGTGTCCGGTGATAGGGTACGAATTGGGCCATCTTGGAAATTTGTCTACCACAACCATTACGGAGTCATTGTTCCCTTGAGTCCTTGGGAGTCCCACCACGAAATCTAAGTTGACATCAACCCACAGTGCCTCTGATATTGGAAGTGGTGTGTACAATCCTCCGTTGAGCCATTATCTTTGTCAGGTGCCAAATCCTGCACTGCCTGACATGTCGCTCCACATCTCTCATTAGTTTGGGGCAAAAATAAACGCTCCCTCACAAGGGCAAGGATATTGTCCTTACCGAAGTGACCTGTCAATCCTACGTTGTGGCCCTACTGGATAATGGTCTCTCTTAGTGAACACCAGGGAATGCATAACTAACTCTAACGGAACAAGTATCCATCTATTTTGTAATAGTGTCATGCTGGCTTCTCCTGACATTGCGCCCATATGTCTTTGAAATCCTCATTTACTTCATATAGATCCCTTATGACTTCGAAGCCCACAACTTGGGCCTGTATGGATACGATCAATATATGTCGACGACTTAGTACATCTGCTACACAGTTTTGGCTTCCCGTCTTGTGCTTAAGAACAAACTGGAATGAGGCTAGAAACTCCACCCAATGGCATGTCGGCCCTTCAGTTTGCTCTAGCTATTGAGGAATTTGAAGGCCTTGTGATCCGCAAATAATGTGAACTCGTTCGTCAGTAGGTAATGACTTCAGTGCTGCAAGGCCCTAACAATAGATAGAATTCCTTATTGTATGTCAAGTATTTCCTCCTGACCTCATTCAGCTTCTCACTAAAGAAAATGATGGGGTGTCCTCCCTGATTCAATACTGCTCTGATCCCTACGTCGGAGGCATCACACTCTACCTCGAAAAGTTGGTTGAAGTCGGGTAATGCTAGCATAGACGCCTGAGTCACCTTTTCCCTCAGTTTGTTAAACTGTCTTGGGCAGCTACTGTCCAAGCAAACCTCTTTTTCAAAGGTTTGGTCAATGGGAAGGTGATAGTGCTGAAGTTTCTGATGAAACTCCGATAGAATGATGCTAGCGCCAAAATTTGGTTCAGCTTGGCGAACGATTGTGGTGCGGTTCAGCTGATAATAACCTCTATCTTTGTGAAATCCATCTGAATGACTGCACTAGATACAATTTAATAGAAAAAACATACATGGTTTGTCATGAAGTGACATTTTTTTCGATGGGCATATAGTTGTTCGGCTCTCAGTACCTCAAATAATGCCCTCATGTGATGCATGTGATCCTCCTCTGACTGGTTGTATATTAGAATGTCATCAAAGTAGAACATGACAAAATTTCTAATGTGAGGTCGAAAGACCTGATTCATCAACCTAATGAATGTGATGGGTGCATTTGACAAGCTAAAAGGCATAACGGTCCACTCAAAAATTTCCTCCCGAATCTTGAAGGCGGTCTTCCATTTGTCTCCTGGCCTCATCCATATGTTAGAGAAGAAAGTGGCTTTGTGTAGCTGATCTAAGAGATCATCCAAGCAGGGTATGGGAAATCGATACTTGATGGTAATCTTGTTAATGGCTCAACTGTTGATGCACATCTGCCACAATTCGTCCTTTTTTGGCACCATCAAGGAAGGAACCACACATGGGTTGGTGTTTTCTCTAACTAATGCCCTTGCGATGAGATCTTACACTTGTCGTTGTAGCTCATCATACTCCGCGGGTTTCAATTTGTGGGCTGGTCGTTTTGGTAATACTAACCCTAATATAAGGTTTATGGCGTGTCGGATGCCCCTTAAGAGTGGTAACCCCTCTGGCAGACTATCGGCCATAACATCACTAAGATCCTGTAGTAGTGGTTGCAGTAGTGTTGATACCTCCCTTTCCTCGCTTTCTTCCAGGAGGATTAATGCTAGTGCTATGGGAGCATCTCTAACTGACTGCAGGAAAGTGGTCCAAGAAACTAATGCTACTTATGCATTGCTCCCATCTTTTGCATCCTTACATGGTAGCAAAATGATATGTTTCTCATCCTTCCTGAAAGAATAAGTATTCTTGAAGCCGTCGTGTCGAGTCTTGTGGTCGAGCTACCAAGGCCAACCTAAGAGAATGTGGCAAGCGTCCATTGGAACAGCGTCGCACCATACTTGTTCATGTAGCCGGTCTCTGATGGAGAAGTCAATTAAGAACTACTGATCTAAACGTAGTATCTCATTTCCCTTTTCAACCAGGTAAGAGAACATTACTAGGGATGTTTCTGTGTGTCCAATCCCAACTTTTTCACCACGAGTGTTGACACCATGTTCTCGTAGCTCCCATTGTCGATGATCAGGTTGCAGACCTTGCCCTTGACAGTTCACTTGGTGCGAAAAATACTATGCCTTAACCAGAACTGGTTCCTTTCTGGCTCGAATTGCAGTACTAGTTGAATGACTAATGCTTCTCCCTCGTCTCCGTGAAGCTTAAGCTCATCTTCTGGACTATTCTCGGACTCCTCCTCGACCTCCTCGATGGTGCGCTAATCTGTGAGTGTGATGACTTAGATCGTTGGGTAGCTGGAGGCATGTGCTTGTAGTCTTGGCGCCTAAAACACTTCCTGGTCGGCACTGTATTGGAGTTGCCTTTCTCTGGCTTCTTTTCACTTTATTCTGCCTTATCAGTTCTCTGTCTGGTTTTGTTATTTCTTCCCAAAGTATGCTTATTTGCTGCAGAAGTTGCAGGCGACTGCTTAGCTGAAGAATGTGGTCTGAAGGATGACTGTTATCTGCTTCGCTACTACTGACTTTTTACCTTCAAAGCTAGTGTCTGGACATCCCCCAACTTCCAAGTATAGTTGTAACTGTACCACATCGTTAATGGCGAACAGACCCCCAAGATATCTGACTATCCTATGTTCCTCTGGCTCCCTCAACTCACAGTTCAACTGCAAATGGTCGAACTGGGTTGTGCACTCTTCAAATGAAAGATCTTGTCACTGTGTAACAATATTAATGTAAATAATTATATTATTTATTTTAATAACAATATACCATTAATATTTACCTTATAAGTTGCTCAGATTGATCCTCCTCCTAACTCCCACGCTCCAACTTCTCCTTCGAATATGAAATCATTATATTAAGGTCCTGATTAAATTTTTATCTTGCATTTAAACACTCACACACACACATAAAATTGATATATATATATATATATATATATATATATATATATATATATATATATATATATATATATATATATATATATATATATATATATATANATATATATATATATATATATATATATATATATATAATAATAATTGATTAATTAACTTATAAAAAATATTAAGCATGCCTTACATAACTTGCCTCTACCCTAGCTCAAGCACAAAGCTTAGCCCTTCCTACTTTTTTGGGCTCGATCACGTGAGTTCCTTTGTTCACATCTCGCCCCAACTGAGCACAAGTGCAATCCCTTCCTTCCCATGCACACGACAAAGCAAGGACTGCCTCGCCAAATTCGACTCCCCTTTTCTTCTTCTTCCTGTACGCGAACAAAGCTACTAGAAGTTCGACTCGTCTTCCTTTTCACCTTTGGTCTTAACTCAAAGCAGACTCAACTTCCTCTGCTACATGAGCACATTGTCGAAGGTCATCTCCTCTCCTCAACAGCCCTAACAGTGCCACACAAGTTTTGCAATTTGATGGCACCTTCGAGTATATGTTTAAGAGTGAAGACAAATAATAATTTTTTTCAGAAGTCTTCTAAGTCAATGTGAGTAATTATTTTCTTATATGCATTAAATTTAAAGTTTATTAGATAAAGAATTTCATTAATGCTTTAAACAATTATTTTACATTTGTAAGCATGTTGTAGTTTAAGAATAAAAAGAAATGAAAAAGAAAAGGGAAAAATAATGCTTAATATCACTAAAAGAATGTATTTTAAATGAAATAAAATGAAAATTAAATGCTTAAGTCATACAAGATTACCCCCAAATGATACTGGCAGGGGATGTAATATACCCGTGCAAGTTAAAGAAAATAGTAAACATGCGTCTTCAGGTACAATTTGAGGGTAGTTTCTTGTACATTTTTAAGGTGTCTTCAGACACAGTTTGAGGATGTTTTCAGACACATTTTAAGGATATCTTACGGCATAACAGTAATCTGAGAATACCTTCGGATATGACGACAATTTTATGATGACTATTAAAAAGGTTAAAAACGATAAATACTTAAAGTGGAACGAGAAAAAATAAATTTAAAATTTTAATAAAATTAATTGTATTTTGTGTTGGTCATTTATGCATAGCATACAAATTTAATGCATATTCGATTATAATTACTCACTAAGTTTTATTTATAGTTGAAGTTAATGTTTTTTTTTTCAGGAGAATGAAGTTTTAAGTTGATATGTCTGATAGGAGAAGCTATATTTACCAAAGAAGGACCACTGCTACTAGGTATATTTGTTATGATGATAGTTTCTCATTGATATTTCTTTCAGATATTTGATATAGTGTTTTGTACTGAATTGAAATGTTATTTTTTGATGTTTTAGAATTTATTGCATTTTGTGGATTAATGGCTCCTTTATATATTGGAAGTTGTTGAAATATTTTGTGGATAGTCAGTTAGAGGTCAATACTGTCCAACAGTAGAACCAGCCTTAGTTAATTATAAGCACCGGGTCAGGTCGTGACAAAAATGAGAAGGGGTAATCATTTGTGCGTGAACTAGGGCAGAGGCAAGTTATAAAAAGTATGTTCAATAATTTTTTATAAGTTAATTAATCTTTTATTATAGATATAAGCTTTATGTGCGTGTGTGCTTAAATGCAAAATAAAAATTTAATTAGAACCTACAATTAATGATTTCAAATTCGAAGGAGAAATTGGAGGAGCATGAAAGTTAGGAAGAGGATTGATCTGAACAACTCATAAAGTAAATATTAATGATTTTTTTTATTAGAACAAATAGTATATTTATTTAAATTAATGTTATTATTATTTTTTGTTTTTGTAATCAAAAGATTTAAAACTGATAAATTCTCAAATTTTGAAGAAAACTAAGAACCTTAAGGTCAATAAAGGTTAGAGTTTTTAATCATTCTTACATCTTTAAATAAGCGAGCTACATTTCAGTCTTTCCGTTAAAACGAAATTTTTATAAGTATATGCACATTTTATTAGTTTAGGTGTTAGGAAGTGAGGAGAAGTAATAAACCTTTTCAAAAATTTTATAAGTTAAGGTGAATAATTATTTTCTTTTGTGTATTAAATTTAAAGTTAATTAAATAAAGCTTTTCTTTAATTCTTTAAGCAATTATTTTATGTTTGTATGCATGCTATAGCTTAAGAATGGAAGGAATGAAAATGAAAACACAAAAAAAAATGATTAATGTCTTTAAAAGAATGTAATTTAAATGAAATTAAATTAAATTAAAATGTTTAAAGAAGATGGTAGAGGTGCGTCTTTGAGTGCAATTTGAGGGTACCTTCAGGTACATTTTTTAGGGTGTCTTCGGACATATTTCGAGAGTGCTTTCGAACAAATTTTGAGGATACCTTCAGTTATGATGATAATCATGTGATGACTATTAAAGTGGTTAAAAATAGAGAATACTCAAAGTGGAACAAGAATGGATAAATTTAAAGTTTTAACGAAATTAATTGTATTTTGAGTTGTTCATTCATATATAGCATAGCATCGCATTGCATATATATTTATTGCATATTACATTATAATTAGAAATGTCCAAAAATGCATATAATTATAACTTACAGTTGAAGTTAATGTTTCCTTTCAAGAAAAGAAAAGTTTTAGGTGGATGTCTCTGATATTAAAGGCTTTGTTTATCAAATGAGGACCACTGCCATTGTGAATATTTGTTATGATGATAGTTTTTCTTTACTATTTCTTTCAGATATTGATATATTGTATTGTACTGGCTTGAGCTGTTATTTTTGGATTCTTTAAAATTTATTCTATTTTGTGGATTAGTGACCCTTTTATTTTTAAAAATGATAGTTTCTTTTTTACCGTCGCATTAGTAAAAAAAATTGAGACATTAAAGAAAACCAAGAGTGGAAAATCTGTAGGGTCTGATGATATCCTAAATGAAGTGTGGAACTATTTAGGAGAATTGGGAGTTTCTATGCTGACTAAACCTTTTAATATTATTTTAACAACTAAAAAGATGTCTGAGGAGCGGAGAAAGAGTACTTTGGTCCCCATTTTTAAAAATAAAGGGGATGCACAAGAGTGTGCAAATTATAGAGGAATTAAGTTAATGTGTCATACTTTAAAGTTATGGGAGAGGGTAATTGAAAATAGGTTAAGACGTATTACAAAGATTTCTTATAATCAATTTGGATTTATGTCGGGCAGGTCTACTATGGAAGCTATACATTTATTGAGAGGTTTAATGGATAAGTTCAGAGATAATAAGAAGAATTTATACTTGATTTTTATTGGTTTAGAAAAAAATTATGATAAGGTTCCAAGAGATATTCTTTGGAGAGTTCTTGAGAAGAAAGGTGTTAATCTGACTTATATTCAAGTCATTAAAGATATGTATACTAGAGTTGTTACTTGTGTTCTAATTGAAGGAGGATTGACCAAATATTTTCCCATTTCTATTGGATTACATCAGGGATTGACTTTAAACTCATATCTTTTTGCTTTAGTTATGGATGAGCTTACTCGACATCTACAAGATGATGTGCCTTGGTGTATGATTTTTGTTGGTGATATCCTTCTCATGGATAAGACGATAGAAAAAGCCCAAGAAAAATTTAAATTATGGTCTACATTGGATTCTAAAGGGCTTCATTTAAGAACTAAAATTGAATACATAGAATGTAATTTTAGTAGTAGTAGCTCTAGTGACATAAGTGTGACTTTGAGTGTTCAAATTATTAAAAGGTGTGAACGATTTAGATATCTTGGGTTTGTTGTTCAAAGCGATGGTGATATAGATGGGGATGTTAATAGTAGAATTTAAGTTGGTTGGTTGAAGTGAAGGAATACTTCAGGCCTTTTGTGCGATAGAAAAGTACCCCTTAGACTGAAAGGAAAATTTAATAAGACAGTGGTGAGACCTGCAATGCTCTATGGCACTGAATGTTGGCCTTTAAAAAAGAAGCATAATAATAAGTTAAGTGTTGCCGAGATGAGAATGATTAGGTTGATGTGGCTTTACACTTAGAGGCAAGATGCGAAATGAATATATCCATGATAGGTTTGGTGTAGCTCCTATGACGAACAAAATTAGAGAAAGTCATCTTAGATGGTTTGGTCACATTAAACATCGACCATCTGATGATCCGATTAAGAAAATAGATGTTTTAGATTCGACTTATGTTAAGAAAGGCAGAGGTAGACTTAGGAAGAATTGGGCTTACTGTATAAAAAATATTCTTAATTTACTAGAACTAAATGAAAATATGACACTAAATAGGCACAATTGAGAAAAAGGATTCATGTAGCCGACCCCACGTAGTGGGATTAAGGCTTTGTTGTTGTTGTTGTAGTGGCCCTTTTATATATTGGAAGTTAATAAAATATTTTGTGAGTAGTTATTTAGATGTCAATACCGTCCAACTGCAGTACCCGCCTTAGTTAATTCCAAGCATCGGGTCGGGTCATGGCATGCTATAAGTTGACTTTTAGAAACATGTCCTCGCGATACTGCAATGACAGGTATTTTTCTGGTATTACCTTATTCATCTTCTCTCACTTAATTATCTTATTAATGCATTATCTTCTCCTCTGCCTGTGTAGATTTTACTACCATAAGAAGACATTCTTCTTTAATTTAATGGCATCTAGTTTGATTTGTTTATCCTCTGATATGTCTTTATACTTCTGTTTAGTTGATCGCAGCAAGTTGATAAACTCATCAGAATCCACACCTCCCAAAAATGTTGGAAGGTCCGTCTTGATGTCGAAGTCCCACTAACTCCCATAAGTGGCCTATTCTCACATTTTTTTTTTCAAAGCCCAAGGGCTAATATATTAAAATAGAAAAGATACAAATAGGTTGTATGAGTGGACCCAAAAAAGTCACCCTACCCACGCGGTACAACACACAAATCCCAAAAAAAAAGAAAAGATACATGTAAGGCCAAAAACCAAAACCACCAAAACACAGAAACAAGTAGTTAGGGGCGACCCAATTTAGTCATGTCTCTACCTCTAGTTCTAGGAAGGGAGCCAACTAACAAATTGGTGAGTTGTGTATCATTTCCCGTAGTAACCAATGTATCATCCATTCTCAATTAGGCCTTCATTCTTCTTCTTCCTCCTGGATGTGTAAATCTGTCATTCTTTATCTGAAGACTGGCTCATCCGATCAGTGTTGGTCAACAGATTGTTGAGCATGTATAAGCTGATGAGCCCCTTGCGCCTGACTAACAGTAACAACTTGCTCATTTTGTGAGGTGGTAGAACCGCAGTAAAAAGATTGTTAACCATTGTAACAACAATAGATTCTAGTGTATGTAAAATATGAATTGTTTCCTCTGCGCCGGATATTTCCTGAATATGAGGAGCTACAAGACTCTCCTGATTATCGGTTCGAACAATGTCCTTTGTAAGTAAGGATCCTTCAGTATTGTTTTCAAGAAGGTTTGAAGTTGTAGGTTGCTCGACAGAGCCATCTAACAACACATCAATCGCAGAAACAAAAACAGTATTGTCAAGGGGTCCTCAGGAGCAATTAAATCAGACACCAACTCCTGTCTTGTAGTAATTTCCTCTACAAGTGGTGCAAATGTGTCCAGAGCGATGGGGTTAGAGACATCCTTATGCATTTGAGCTTTAGATTTCAAGTTAGGGTGGAGCCTGTGACATTTGTCAAGGGTATGCTCAAACATATTACAATGGGTACAATAAAATGGTCTGTGTTTCATGACAATTTGTTGTCAATATTCATTATGTGTTGTGTTCAGACATATAATCCAGAACACCTTGTTCAGACATAAAACCAATTGTAATCTATATATTGTTGTTGTTTTGGAGAGTTAGGGCAGCCTTGGTTTTGCAGGTTTTAGATTTCTGTGTGGAGTGTTATCCTTACTCTAGGGTTGTATACGAGGTGTTGGTATTCCGGTTGTATCCTACTTCGAGGTAGTGTTGTATCTTTCCTTTTACCCTTACCTTACCCTTCTCCTCCCCTCTTCCCCAACTCCGGCCTCCCCATACTTCAACCTAACACCTAGCCGC